>JAKSZT010054079.1:5582823-5737282 GCA_026826555.1 Tolypeutes matacus
ACGACGACGAGGGCCCTGAGTCCCGACCACCCAAGACCAGTGGGACCTGACAGCCTCCTAACTCGTCTCCCTGCCTCCGTTTTCCCTCCCTACACCATCTGTTCTCCAAAGCGATGTTGCTGAAGTGCCAATCTGTTCATGTTATTCTCTCCATAAGAACCTCCTTTGGCTGCCCTTCACTTTCCAAGATCAAGCTCAAACTTCTGGACTAGGCACCTAAGTCCTTTCATCATCTGGCACCCAGCAGCCCACCATACCGAAGCCTCCCGATTTGCTCACAGCTCTCCAAACACCTGTTGCTTTTCACCCCTCCGTCCCTTTGATCACCTGTTTCCCACCTCCTGACATCCCCCTTCCTCCCCTCCCTTCCCCTCCTGCCTTTCTTGATCTAGCTCAGCACTTCTCAAAGTGGGGTCCCTGGGCCAGCAGGAGCACCAGCAGAGAGTTTGTTAGCAATGCAGATTCTTGAGCCCCACCGTAGGCCCACTGAATCAGAAACACTGATCGTGGGGCCCTGTCACCTGTAGTTTAACAAGCCCTCCAGGTGGTTCTGATCACACTCAGATTACAGAACCACTCTAGTGCAAACACACTTAACCCAACTCAGGTGTTGCTTTTTCATGACGCCTGCCACCCTTTGCAGAGAGAGTGCACCCTTCCTCAAACTCTGAGCTTGTGCTCCCTGAACTCTGAACACAACCCATAGCGCTTCTCATTCTATGCTTGTTGTTATCTCTCTTCATTTGTGTTCCCATCCTCAGCCAGGAGAGTCTTGAGGCCAGGATCTTGGCATACTGAGGTCTGTTCTGCCCTAATGACCAGCCTGGAACCCAAAACACGTGTGATGAGTGTGCCAATGAATATCAGTGTTCTGAAGATTTGTACAACTTTGATTGACTATGTTTATGTTTACAAAGCTCATCAAACTCTATAACCCTGAACTAAATTCAGGAACAGGCTGATACAGCCTCTGGGAGAATTCCCATTTCCATCAGTTTTTCTTTGAGCTCTGCCTCTCTACTTTCTCACAGTCGATCCTTTCCCTCCCCTCCCCTAGCCCTCAAGTGGCTAGAGGACCTTGAACATGTAGAAGACTGAGAAGGCTAGAAACTCCTTGAAATCTCATATTTTATTCCTGTACTTTTTCATTCTATTCCCTAAAATGTCTACACTTTTAAGAGGAAAAGTGATTAAGTGATTTTGAAACAAGTAAAATTGGCAATCTAAGAAGACGTGCATGTCTATCCTGTAGTATGGAACTCTCCAAAAGGCAAGTGTGCCCTGCTTGGAGAATAATATTCACAGTTAATATTTACTGAGCACTTACTAGGTTCCAGACATGATGCCAAGTGCTTTCAAGTCTAGTTTACTTAATATTTACACCAAACTCTAGGAGGCATATATTATTACTTTCTGCATATTGCTGAAGAAGACACTAAGGTGCAGTGAAATGAAGTCACTTGCTAATGGCCTCTGGATTCAGACCTCAGAGCCGTTGTGCTCTGAAGTTTCAGGCCTGCCCAAAGCCCAGGTCCCAGCACCCTGGAGACACTGACATCTCTCAAGATGTGGCAGTTGAGATTATTTATGAATCCCCAAAAGAGAAAGATTATGTTTGTAAACTAATCTATTCCTCTGGGTGTGATACCCTTTGATTGCATTAAATTAAGTTGAGGGGCATTTGATTAGATTACCTGTTAAAACCATTTTGGGCTTTTGATTTGGCTACATCAGTGGGCACAACTCAGGTTGAGTGTCTGCCCCCTTGCTGGGTCTGATATAAAGGGACACTCATAAAGATAGACAGACACACAGGAAGAGAGAGCTCTGTCATTTTTGATCCTGCCATGTGACAGAAAGGAGAAGGCTCAAACAGCTGAGGTCCCGAGGAGAGATGAGCCATTTTGCCTGACAGCTTACAGCTGAAATCAGGAAAAGAGCAGAATGGCCAAGACCCATATAGAAGGCCCAGAAAGAAACAAGCCCTATATCCAGATAGTGAGGAAGCCTTAAGAGAAAAGCCCTATGTCAGCTTGCAGCTGAAGTCGGGAAGAAAGTAGTGCAGCTGAGCCTGAGAGAGGAAGCCCAGAGGGGAAGGAGAAACCTCGCAGAGATCAGCAGCCATCTTGCTTCACCATGTGACAACACACTGGAATCAACAGTAGCTGACTATGGTGAGAAGCCTCTCTGCTGGTGCCTTGATTTGGCCTTGGAACTGTAAGCTTTTATCCCCAAATAAATCCTCATTATAAAAGCCAACAGATTTCTAGTGCTTTGTGCTGGCACCCCTTTGGCAGATCAAAACACAAGGTTATAGTCTCTTGCCTTCTGGAACCATTCTCAGCATCTGTGGCCATGCAACCTTTCTCCATCTCAGCCTTTGCACAGCATGAGGGAATCACAGCTGCCTTATTTGAAACTGGGGTGGTGTGGGGTCTTGGCTTTGCTATTTGGTACCTAGGACAAGGAGCTTCCCTAAGATTTCTTGCCTGTAAAATGGGGATTGTGCAGGTCCACAGTCCCTTACCTAAAACGCTCCAGATCACATGTATCTTGGAATTCAGAATGTTTCAGATTTGAGAAGGTGATAAGTAAGTGTACACATCGTGTTTTATATACCATCCTGTTAAAGTCTGGAGTGGTGCCCCAAAAATCAAACACACTACAATTTCTGCAACAAACATGAATATCCACACTGAGTGGGATAAAGATTCATGTCATTTCAGGTTAGGTTTTACCACCAAATATGTTACAAGGGAGTTTTCATTTTTCAGAGCTTTCAGGGTTTGGGAATTGCAGAGACCATGGATTTGTACCTGCCTTAGAGGGTATCTTGGTTTGCCAGGCTGCTACGACAAATACCACACCATAAGTTGGTTTAAACAACAGGAATTTATTTGTTCTTGGTTTCAGAGGCCAGAAATCCAAATCAAGGCATTGGGAAGACCATGCTTTCTCCCGTGGTCAGTAGCGTTCTAACTTTCCCATCACACAATGATGTCCTCCCCCTTCTCTTCCAGGTCCCTGTTAACTTCTGGCTTCTCCCTGTGGCCTTCTCTGACTCTGGCTTCTGATTTTTCCTCTTTATAAGGTGTCCAGTAATCTGGACTAAGACCCAACCTCATTCAGTTGGGCCACACCTCCATTTAAAATACCATCCTCAAGAGATCATATTTACAATGTTTCATACCCACAGGAACACAGTTTAAGATGAAGAACATGTCTAAATTGGGATACATATTTCAATCTACCACAGACGGCTACTACAGGGACTAAATACCCTGCCCATAGAGGGTACAGAAGGCACCCATTTAAAGGCAGCTCCTCTCTGTTTCCTCCCCTCTCCAAATCCTGGCCTTTTTCTTGGCCACTTTTAGGCTGCTTTCTTTGACCTTCCTCTTCATGACCCACTTCCTCAACGTTCTCTCCCAATAACAAGACGATGTCTTTGTATCCTCCCACAAGGAATCTCTCCAGACAACTGCAGCCAGTTTATCTCATCCACCAGTGTAGCAGTTTGATATTGTTTATGAATTCCAAAAATAGATATTGGATTATGTTTGTAAACTGGTCTGTTCCTCTGGGCATGGTAGATTATATTGGATTCAGAGGTTTCACTTTTGATTAAATAACGATTAAGGCTTTGATTGTGCCACGTCAGTAGGATGTTGAGTCGTCCCCCAGCCCCCTTGGTGGGTGGGGACTCACAGAGAAACCATACTGCAGAGAAGGGAGGTGGGAGTTTTGAGCTGGAGCCCTGGGAAGTAAACACACAGGAGAAGAACACAGAGGAATAGAGACAGCTCCATAGACACGGCAGAGGCCTCAGGAAGAGAGACAAGCTGTTATCTGATAGTTTACAGCTGGCCTTGTAGAGGGAGCAGAGCAACTGAGCCTAGAGAGAATCCCTGGGAGAGATGAGACTTATCCCAGCCTACAGCTGGTTTTGGAAGATGGGACCACGGAACCTTGAGAGGAAAAGGAAGACTGAACTCTCGCAGACATTGCCCATCATCTTGCATCAACACGTGGTAACAGATTTTGGTGAGGGAAGTAATTTATACTTTTTGGCCTGGTAACTGTAAGCTTCTACCCCAAATAAATACCCTTTATAAAAGCCAACAGATTTCTGGTACTTTGCATCAGCACCCCTTTGGCTGACTAATACAATCAGCTTGGAAATGTCAGATAGTCTACTCCTCAATGAGCTGGCCTGTGCCATTTTATTAGGGCTGTTTGAGGGAAAGTACTTCTGAAGTTGGGTGCTTTCTTATAAAAGCATGGCAATGTACATGCCGGGGACAGTTTTTCTAGACAGACAAACACAGACCACCCCTCTACCAGAAATCCCACCCAAACAGCCCTCTCTTGGTGACAAATGGCTCAGAGAGGGTGAACCAAGGGGTGACACCAGATTAGCCTAGCTAATCTCTTGGTCCCCTGGGGATCAGTCAACTCTGGATCCCTCTAGGGATCAGTCAACTCTGGATCTCTCTAAGGCCCACAGTCCCCAGTAGTCAAGGCATTATCTTACATGTTTTGGGAATGCCATTGGAAGGCACAAAAATGTGGAACAAAAAATTGCAGGGAATCCATTGTGTATCTACGTCAGCTTGGAGAGTACAGTTGTTACTGGTGTGACGATATTGCATCATGGAACAGGAAAGGCCCTTCCCTGATCTAAGCCTTTATTATGTGGGTCCTGGCCTGGCCTCAGACACCACGTGGGTAGTTAGGCCTTTGCTGTTATTTCAGCCCCAGGCATGAAAACATTCAAACAGTGGAATCTCTTTTGTTCCTGGCTCCAGTCTCGGAATGCACAGACTTTGGATTCACTGTTGTTTGCCTCCACCTATCATCACTCCACGCAGAAGGGCCTCCCGAGGCCCATCTCTCCTTCCTTGTCTGGGGCCTGCTCGCCCCCTTCTTGGCAGGTGCCCAAGGCCTAGAAAACTAGGGCATTTGGGCAAACGCTGGAGACTTGGTCCTGCCAGGTGAGGGGTGAGGCTGTTGGAAGGAAAATCATGGTGGGAGGCGGGGGCCGGACCTGGGCCGGTGAGGCTGGAGCTAACCTGGGGAAAGGGGGGGAAGGGGAAGGCTGGATAGCGGCCACACTGCCTTAGCAGCTTGCGCCCCTGGTGGCACTTGCAGGAACAGCAGGTCGATGTCCTGGGTTGCTGTTATTGTTGATTTCACCAGGTTTGATGAAGCCTGAGCGGGCCTCTTCAGAGGAATGTAGACCTGTCTGCACCCGAAAACCAAAATCATGCCCAAGGGGCGTGGCAGGGCAGCTGGCAGAGAGGCCCCACCTCACCTGGGTGGAACAGGCATCTGGAATGGGGCCGGGCAGAGTGGGCATGGAAAGCGGCTCCAGGCCCAGGGCCAGGCACTCTGCTTTCCCAGAACCAGACTCTAGGGAGGGAAGATGTCTCACTGGGGGAAGAAAACTGGGGCTTTCCCCTCTGTGTGCACTGACCTGTGCCAAAGAACCCAGGTGCCACATTTGCACCTGAGGCAGCCAGGTCTTTTGCAGGAATTCCAAGCACCAGCCCTGAGACATTCAGGATCATTACATCCGTTAGTTCTGAGCCCTGGCTCAAAGCCTCCCCAAGGCTTCTACTGCACCTGCCCATTGCACTGGCCTGCCCAATGAGTAGCCACCAGGTGCACGTGGCTATTGAGCACTTGAACTATGCCCCTGAAACACGGCAGATTTTGAAGACTTAGTGGGAAAAGAAGAATATAAAAATCTTATTAATGCATTTTTATATGTTCAATTAAATAAAATATTTTATTAGAACTAATTTTACCTTTTCTTATTTTGTTAAATGTGGCCATAAGAAAACTTAAAATTATGCATGCTTCACATTGTATTTCTCTTGGACAACACTATTCTAGAAGTTTCTCCATCACACCAAGCCTCCTTCTGGCCTCAGGGCCTTTGCAGTTGCTCTCCTCCCTGCCTAGAATGCTTTTTTCCCAGTATGACTTGCTTCATTCTTGTCATTCAGATCTCAACTGAAATATCTCATACCTGACAACTAAGCAGTCCTACTCTGCCTCCTTTCATACTATTATCCAGTTTTATTGTCTTCAGAGCACTTAATACTCTCTTTACACAGCTTTTTCTTTCCCCCAGCCTCTCTTCATTGTTAAAAATGTAAGCTCCTCGTGGGCTGAGACTTTGTACCTGCAGTCACTGTGGTCTCCCCAGTGCCAAGAGGGCCCACCTGCCTTTATTTGCCTTCAAGATCATCAAAGCCAAAATTCTACTCTGTGTGACTTTAGTAAAGGGACTTTCTCACGGATCCTTTGTTTTGCCTTCTCTGCTTACTAGAGATGGAAAAGCAACTGTGACACGTGTATTCCTAAAACTGGCCTTCCTTTTGTTGGTTTGCAATTGGATTATCAGCCTCAAGGATAAGGGTTTGGACCCAAAAGTTTCTAGCCTTGGATCTACCTATCAGCTCTGGACCCTGGGCAGGTCACAGCCCCTTTCTGAGCCACAGCGGCCCCTCGTGCTGCTCTTTTTTTTTTGGAAATATATTTTATTAGAGTTTGTGTACTTGCAAAACATTCATACATGTTTTGAATTTCCATACAAAACCGCTTCACCAACATACCACAGGGTGCTGAAACATTTGTTACAGATTATGAGATAATATCATCAGACTTTTAGCAACAACTACAGTCTATAGCATATATTTGGCATACTTTTTCCATACACCTCCAATATCAACAGCACATCTTTGACACTCATGCAATAATATTATAGTATTGCTGTTAACCACAGTCTATACCTCTCACCAGTTGTAGTTTCCCCATGCTTCTCCATATTTCTACCACCTTGCAATAGTGATGTACATCTACTCTAGCTCACATAAGGACACTCTTGCATTTGTACCCTCAACCAAATTCTCATCCACTTCTGGGTTCACTGTGTTATTCAGTCCCTAGATTATTCTTTAGCTTTCTTTCAGGGCCCTTCCTGCCCAAATGCGAAGATTTGGGTTTTGGGATTTAGACTCCTGCTAAGGGCGGCTCACTCTGTTTTGTGCTCCAGAGGCACTTAGCTGGCCCGGCAAAGACTCCATTAACCAATTAGACAGAGAGAGAGCTTGGGGCAAGAGGTGTCCTGGTTAACATAACTCGCTGGCTAAGGGTCAACTAAGTACAGCATCCTTATTGAAAATATAAGTACGAATCCACTTTCCAGCTCTAGAGACTCACTTCATTGGACACAATGACATATTTCTTAGGACTATGTCAGGTGGTAATGTTGCCTTCCTCTTAACATCTCAACTGAGCCTGAGATCCAGCGGCCACGTAGGGGCTGCAGCTCTGCTGAGCACAAGCTGTGTGATTTCAGGCAAGGCATAGCCTTGACCTGCAGTGTCTCTGGTTTCTGGGTGGGAGGTGGGGTGATATTACTCAGCTTCCAGGGAAGCTGTGAGAATGAAAGGAGACAGCACATGTAAAGCATTTAGCACAGGGGCCTGGCATGCTGCAAGCTCTCAGCATTTATTATTATTGTTTGCAGTCACCACGGTGTGGCTGAGCCACGGTAATTAAAGGCGGGCGGGCCTGGGACAGTGCTGGCCCCCCGAGGGGGCCTGCCACTAACACGCTCTGGTGCCCCAGGCAACCTCCACCGAGCCTGGCCTCAGTTTCCTCTTGGGTAAGATAAGGCGGCCTGGCTAGTCTCCAATTTTCACCCGAGGGCTGGAAGCAGCCGGGGTCGTTTCCTCTGTCGCACTTGGGCCCCAGCCTGGCTCTGGAGGGCCGAGCCCTCCTCCCACAGCCAGGCCAGCCCCCTCCAGGGACCTCCCCCGTGCTGGCTTCCGGCCGGGCCACACGGCTTTGTCAGCCCAGGCCTAGGAGTAGCAGCGCCCCGGAAAAGCTGTCCTGCGGCGCCCTCTGGAGGAAGCAGGCTGCCCCTCCTCTGCCGTCAGGGGCTCGGCCTCCAGCCCTCCGCAGCGAGGTCGACCCAGGCAGGGCCTGAGAAGCTGAAAAAGGCGGCAAGTCTGCTCCGAGTGGAGGCAGACTTTTCTTTCCGATCGGGCATTCCAGGACGGTCCTGGCACGGGCCTCCTCTCTGGGCTTCCTGCCTCCAGACGTCTCCCGCCCATGTCCTCGCAGGCTGCCTGCGCCAGTCCCGGCTTAAAGGCCTTCAGTGCTTCTCCCATGCCAAGCTCCCTGGCAGGACACGCTTTCTGTCGTGACCTGCACTTCAGAGCCAATTGATCAATTAGGCACTGCAGGTATAGCTACAAAAAGCTTTGTTACCCAAGCCTCTCTTTCCACATATATGCATATTCTCCAAAAAAACAAAAAATAAACCTCAGAGAAGGCTGCCAAGCCGAAATTTTAAAAATGTGTAATTAAATGACGACAAAATGTAACATTATGTCAAGTGTCTTTGCAACTGGCCTCGACTGTTATGTAGCTTTATTTAACTCCCGTTTAATATGGGATGTGGATGAATTTTAATGTGCATGATATGATGTGGGGTTGGGCCTTGGAAAATAATGGTGCTTGGGGCTCCCAGGTCTAAATCTGTCCGTGCCCATCACACCTTCCAGCTTAGCCATTCTGAAACACTTGCTGCTCTCCTTGGAAGCCCCACCTGCCAAGATCCCAGGACCCTGCCCCTGTGGCTGCTCCTGCTGGGAATGCCCTTTCTTCCCTTTCCCCACTTTGTCTAGCTGATTCCTATGAATCCAGCAACAGATGCCACAGGAGGCCCTTCCTCTGAGAACCCTGCTTCGAGCTTGCTCTCTTCGGTCCATTTCTGGGAGGAGGAGCAGAAGGCAGGAAGGCCCGGCTTCAGCATCTTCTGCCTCCCTGCTTGTCTTTTTTTTTTAAAGATTTTTTATTTATTTATTCATTTATCCCCCCCTTGCTGCTTGTGCTCGCTGGGTCAGCTAACCACGCCGCGCGGGCGGGCTTGCCTTCACCAGGAGGTCCCGGGAACCGAACCCGGGGCCTCCCATATGGTAAACGGGAGCCCCACTGATTGAGCCACAGCCGCTTCCCTCCCTGCTTGTCTTTGCACTTACCCTGACCACCCCCAGTCTCATGGAGTCATCTGCTTCCCTCTCTGTGAGTTCCCTGAGGACCAAGGCTGCAACCAGTTCATCTTTTTGTCCCTAGCACTTGGCTCAGTGCCTGGGCCATAGTGTCCATGCATTGAATGTCTGGCAGGTGGCCACAGCAAACAATGACGGGTGGATGGATGGATGAGTAGATGGATGGCTGGATGGGTGGATGGATGGATGGAAAGTCCTAGCATTGGGGGGGGGGGAGGGATGGAAAGGAGATCCACCATCCAAGGCCTCAATTTTCTCCCTGGATATCCTGCCAAATGGCAGTTTAGGCTCAACTAGATGCCTTCAGGAGCAGGAAACATTTGGCTCAACCACTTACTCCACGATCTTGGCCAAGATGCTTACCTTCTCTAAGCTTGCCCCCCTCCCCACCAGATGGCTCCCTTGTCTGTCTGCTCATTGTTTCTGCCTGTTGTCTGCTCATTGTGTCTGCTCATTGTGCCCACTCATTGTCTGCTTGTCTTCTTTAGGAGGCACCGGGAACTGAACACAGGACCTCCCATGTGCGAGGCAGGCACCTAACTGCTTAAGCAATATCTGCTCCCATAAGCTTGTCTTTCCATATGTAAAAGGTGCTCGTAATATCTAGACCCTAGAGTTAATGTAGGGTTAAAGAAGACCACTTACATGACCACTCTGGGTGAATTTTAAAAGCCATTTGGACACCAGAGTTATTATTACCCGTCTTCAAATTCCATTCAGCAAACTTCTTGGTGCTATAAGAAGCTTCTTCCTCAGGGGAATCTAAAACTTTCCCAATCTCCAATCCTTCCTGAGAAGCTGCATGTATAGGCTGGACTAAGGGCATGGAAAAACCAGCCTCTGGATTTAATAATGAGCCACAATTGCACTCAGCAAAGTACAGAATGTGGCAAATGCTGGATAATAGAACAGTAATTGCAGGGGAAGAAAACAGCAGCAAATAAATTACAAGAGGAAGAACAAAAGAGGGAGCAGAATGTTAAACTGGAAAACGACTGAAGAGATACATCAACCAAATGCAATATTATGATACATTCAAGACTAGATGGTACTAAGATATACTTTTTAATGTTTTAAGTGTGATTATGGTATTATGTATAGCTCTTTTCCCAATTCTGATCTTTTGGAGATGCCTACTGAAATATTTATAAATGAAATGATTTATAAATGAAATAATTATAAATGAAATGGCATTTGCTTCTAAATGACCCAATATGTTTGGGGAGCAGGGCACATGAAATGCATGGAGGTTTAGATGAAATAAACCTGTGTATGGGTTAATCATTTTTGTACCCTGGTACATGGAGGTTTGTTATAGTATTCTACAGGGTTTTGTATAGGTCTGAAATTTTCCATAGTAAATATATATTTTTTTAATTTTGCAAAATATTCTGATTCCCAGTGACACTTCGAATGCCTTGGTGTGAGTGAATATATAACCTTTCTTTGAAGGTGAGAGACATAGAAGAGTCAAAATCCCAAATGGGTGGTGGAGAGGATTAGCAAGGGAGGGTGAGCACTCAAGCACTGCCTTTGTCCACCCCACTGCTTAGCTCCGGGTCAGCCACCATTCTTAATCTCTTGCAATATACCAGCCACCATCCTGGACACTCTCCATCCCATCACCTTACTTCACCCCGTGGGAAAGGAGTTGTCATCTTCACAGAGGAGAAAGCTCAAGGTCAAAGAGGTCAAGTACTTTACCCAAGATCACAAAGCTCAAATGTGTCTGGGTTCTTTACGGTGAAAATATGGTTTTCTCTCCAGTACTTCATATCCAGCAAATTATCCATCAAGTGTATGAATAGTATAGAGATATATTCATGTAAGAGTTTTTAAAAAATATCTTTAAAAACTACTTTAAAAACAGTAACAGCAAAAACAAGGAGTAAACCAAGAAAATAGAACTGGGTTCCATGAACTATTCCACCAACCCAGGAAAGCAGGAAAGTCCCAAATTACAATAGAGCAATAAGCCTAGAAAGGTGAGATCAGATTGGAACAGGAGAATAAAAGATTCCAAAAGGAAGGTCTCTGGAAACACTTGAAAAATTACCCTTTTGCATACAGAAGTTAGAAAAACTTGATATTGTATTTCTTGCAAATAGAGTAAGAAGAAGTTAATAGAAAGTTTAAGTATAAAAATAAAACTTTAAGTGTTCTGGAAGAAAGTAGGAGATAATTTTAAAAATCTCATAGTAGGGAAAATAAATGGTCACAAAGCTTAAATATCATTGAAAAATGAGAAAAGGAGGTGAGTTTGATAAATTCAACTGTTTAAAAATCTACATTTTTCTTGAATAGCCAAAAATACCTAAATAAATTAAAAAATACAAATTATAATCTGAGAAAAAATATTTGAATGCATAAATTAATAAATGACTACTTTCATTCATATATAAAGAGTTTCTAAAATTCAATGAGAAATAGATCCAGTAGAAAGTGGACAGACAATTCACAGAAAAGAAAAAAGTGCTTAAAAATATATGAAAAAAAAAGCTCACCCTGACACATGAGAAATGCTTATTCAAACTATGAGATACTATGAAATTCATAAGGACTGAAATGTTTGATAATACACCCTGCTGGTAATGGTGGGGGGGTGGGGGAAGGCATTCTTATGAATTGTTGTAGGGAGTGTAAATTGGCACAACTTGTATGGAGTTTCTGCTGCTTGGAGTCTCTGACTTCAGGGATGGCCTGGGCCTTTTAAAGGGCTCGCTTGATTGGGTCATGCCCACCCAGGAAAACCTCGGTCTTGATAACTCAAAGTCACGCGGTTAGGGACCTTAACTGCATCTGCAAAATCCCAGTGCAATTACAGAAGTGATATCTCATCACCAGTGCCATATTCTATTGATCAGAAGCAGAGCACGGTTCCAGGTTCCACCTACACTCAAGGGAGTGTCACACTTGAGGGAAGAAATCACAGGGGTCATCTTACAATTCTACCAACCATATGCATCATGTCAAAGATATTCTGATTTAGGTCAGAATTTCTCTACTTGCAAATTTATAATGTAATGTATCAGTGAGGACCAATAAGTTACTTGGGGCCCTTAGTTTTGCTTTTTTTTTTTTTTTTAAGTTTTTATTTTGAAATAATTTTCAAACTTAGAAGACAGTTGCAAAAATAATATAAAACCCCACACAGAGAACTTCAACATACCCCCACCCTCCAGATACCCAGATCCAGCAATTTTAACATTTTTAACATCGTTCTATCACTGACTTCATCTATCTTCTGAACAGAGAGCAGGTTACACACATCGTGTACCATGAACACTTAACACTTGCGTGTACACTTTCTATGAACAAGGATATTCACTCACGCAAGCACCTTAAGTGCAGTTGTCAAGTTCAAGAAATTTAACACTGATATAAAGCTGACAGCCTGTAATCCCATTCCTTAGTTTTCAAGTCAATTTTCATTATTCACGGTAGTGATGTTTTATAAAACCACCAGAACACTAATTAGCGAACAAGGAACGACCCATCGCTCCTGGGAGAAGTACAGGGTAGGTTCCCAGGAGCCTCCGGACACATTTCCTCAATGGGATCAATACCTAACCTTGTTTTTTGTGTGTTTCTCTTTAAACAAACCTTATATGTTTTGCTTCCTCCTTAAATTTGCATACAATGATTCCCCAGGAAGTTCTTTGTTTCACCAAGTGAACCCCCACTTAACGCCTCCAGGAAACAGTGCCATTGCCTTCAGAACATTTTAGAGCAGCAGTTAAACACCGTTTGCAGAATGAGCTGAAACCAGAAGGCACAGGGTGCCCTTGCCCGAGCTCAGCTGGGGGCGTGAGGGTTGGGTGCCTCAAGCTTTCCACTGCTCTGCACGTGTCGGACCGTGAGTGGCTGCCAAGGACGGGATCTGCGAATGGTGAGGGTCGGCTGTGCTCGAGGACAGTCAGTGAGGCCCTCACTGCCTTGGACGCAGGCCAAGGAGTCACGGGTTCTGGTCCCAGCCCTGCTGCTGACTCACTGCCGCCATTTGGGTAAATTACTTGCTCTCCCTGGGCCTCACTTTCCCGTCTCACCAAAGGCATAGTTGCTAGCCTCTCCGCTGGGTGAGGATTGCTGGATAGGGCGGCCCTTGTAAATATACTCACACACCCACAGTCTTGAGAGCCCCACATTGCCCCCGCGGCCACAGCCGTCTCACCTTGCACACCCATCTCACGGCCTGCACCATGCAACCACACAGCATCCCTCAAAGCCACAGGGGCCTCGCCCCTCCCGTCCCCCCCACCTGGCCTGTCCCTCCCACCTCGCCTTACCCACCTCCGCCCGCAGGCATGCCAGCCGTGTGCAATTCCACCTATGCACAGACACAGGTATGTGGTTTTGACATGTGGTTGCACCTTAAGAAGGGAAAGAAAACTAAGAAGGTAAGCATGACCTTCTCGAGCAAAACGAACGCCGCACACAGCCGGTCAAGTTGAAAATGAATCCCTGCCCTCCTGGCAGCTGCCAAAGCAAGAACAAACAGCCACACTGGCCCTGTCTCGAGGTACCATTCGCTTTTACTCCCTCTGGGTTTACCATGGCATTTGGTCTGGAGTGACATGGAACCAGCATTAATGCCTGTTGTAAAACTTTGGTTCACGTGAACCCGTCCATTAAAAACGGGACGAAGCCTGGTTGGCAGCAGATGAAAGCTCAAGGTCTTTTGGGGTGATTCTGGCTTTTTCAACCACGTGGCCTTCTCTGTCCTGGGTATCATCCCTCTTGACACAAGCAAGTTCTGGACCCTCAGCTTTAGCCAAGCCTCGACTCTGGGGGCAGCAGGGCTGGTGGGCTTGCCCCAGCTCTTCTAGGGACCCCGGCTATCCTTTAGGCATCAGGTTACCCCTATGGCCATGTCTAGCCTGCAGAGTCTTCCATTTTATCTGCAGCCTTCCCTCTTCTGCAAGTTAACCTCAGAGACCAATTCCAAAGGCTACCTTGCCTGGGATGGCTTGGATGGAAGGGCCAGATGTGGAAGTAGCAGAGCCAGCCCTCTCTGGGCCTGCCTCGTGTGCAGCCTGCATCTGTCTGGAGGCGAAGGGGTGCTGGCAGCGTTCAGCCTCTGAAGAAACGTGAAGGCCAGCAGGCCTTGCCGCCCAGCGCACCATGCCCCGACTGCTACTTTCAACTTAACTGTCATTACGCCTTTTGGAGCCGAGATGGAACATTTGGATGAATTTCCCTCATGCTCTGAGTCCACAAGAATTTATATTGGTCAGAAGTGATACATTACGGAGCCCTGTTTGGGGACACAGAGGCTTCCAGGGTATATTTTTGGTAAATTTGATGTATTCTTGATATGTAGTTGCTTGGAAACAGCAGCCTGTATAAGTTATACTGTGACTGTATTTTCCAAACCTAAAACCAGAAGACTAACTCTGGCAAGAGTCAGTGTATTTATGGGGACACAGAACATTTGAAATTGGAACTATACCAGAAAAACCCAGAGGTATGGACTCTGTAGAAACGCACGACATACTAACTAAGCTTGGCAAACAGCATGTGATTCAGGGTGATTTATTTCTCCATATGTACTGTCTTGATTTTAGGAATGAGCTATTGCATAGAGCAGGAACTGTCTTTTTAATTTGATTTCAACAACCCCAAAATACATAAATACATTTTCATTATAAAAATTTAAACAATACTAACAAAGTCAAAGTCTTCCCTGACTCCTGCTCCCAACTCCAGTCCCATTTCCCATTTCAGTGGTAACTACTGCCATAAGTTTAGTATGTTGTCTTCCCAAGCCTTTTCTATCCACCGAAATACAGATTATTTCCATGTAAATATATTATTTTGCTCTTTAAATATAAATTGCATCATATTTTTATATTCAGTTAGTATAAACTTACTATTTTCAATTAATGCATATTAGAGATTTTCCAAAGTCTGCACATATGTAATGCTGTTACTACGATTATTATATTTTTCAACTACATGGCATGCCATGGCATGGGGATCCTCTGTTGATTTAGCTGTTGGTAGCATTTAAGTAATTCGCAGCTATTCATTATTATAAGCAATGCTGTGATGAAATACTTAATCATGTGTAAGTATTTCTTTAGGATGAACATTCAAAGGCGGTATCCAAAATTGAGGAAGGAATTCTCCTGGAAGTCAAGTTGCCTTGATCCTGGCTGAAAATGAACTGTTGGACTACAAGGGGCCACACTGTGTGAGCACAGGTGGCAATGCCCATCGGGGTCAGGCAGAACGTCGAGACGCGCAGCACAGGCAGGAGGGGTGGGAAGCTTGGCGAACAGCAGGCCCCTCTGCCCCCTTCTTCTGAGCGAGCCTCCTAGAAGCTCCAGCCAATTCTTAGCACATGGGAATGTTGACTTGGAATTGGCAGATAGTCCATAAGAACCTGTATTTTCAACATGTGATATCCCATTTTTAAATATTGGCATTCAATCCATTAAAAACAAAACCAAACCAAAACACACACATACCGCAAGGTCAGGAAGACCCGTGTGCAGGTCAGCTGCCAGCATCTGGCCTCCGGGAAGTGAGTGCTGGGGAATGGCTGCTCTGGACCTAATTCTGGCCAATAAGGATGAATCGCCTGGGGCAGAAGAAGCAGTAGCCTTGAGAGACAGTGACTGTCATCCAGGGAGCCAGGGGCGTGCTGCGCAGAGAGCTGTCCGTGCCTCAGAATTCAGGGAGACAGCACACCAGCAATTCAGAAAACCTGACCGTCTGCTTCCTGGAAGAGGCTTCTAAGGCAGATTCAACTCGGCATGGAAAAATCCCTTGGTACCTCAGAGCCGGAAGGAGCTGCCTTAGGTGTAGTGCCCCTTCCCGAGAGCCGGCAAAGAAAGGCTGGATGTCCGTCTGGAAGGGCGATTGCAGCCTCTCAAGATTCTAGCCTCAGATGGGCAATTAACATTATGTTCAGCCTTGACAACGTGGTGAAGATTGAAATCTTATTTAGTGAGCCCCTATCGGGTACCAAGGAAAGAGACAAAGCTCCGATGCCTCCACAGACATCATTGAATGCAGACCTCACAGCAATCCCAAGAGGCAGGCTTGAACACCTCACTTTGCCGATGAAGAAAATGAGACTTACAGCTGCATAATATTCCATCGTGTGAATAGACCACAGTTTGTTTATCTATTCATCTGGTGATGGACACCTGGGTTGTTTCCAACTTTTGGCAATGGTGAATAATGTGGCTATGAACATAGGTGTGCAGATGTCTGTTCGTGTCACTGCTCTCAGTTCTTCTGGGTATAGTGAAGCAAGCCAGACACAAAAGGACAAATACTGTATGAATGCATTATTATGAACCAAATATATTGTGTAATATATTGTTTGATTGACACACACAAAAAAACAAACAAAAAACAAAACAACAAAATTTTACATGTATCCATTACATTTAATTGAGAAATGTATATATTTATTCATCTGTGTTTACTTTTTAGTTTTTTATTGCTTATGTTTTCAATTATTAAATGTACAAAATAAAGTTGAAAAAAAAAAAAAAAGAAAATGAGACTAAGAGAAGCTAAGTGACTCGTGCTGGGTCTCAAGGCCAGCAGATGGTCAGGCCAGGCTTTGAACAATGGTCCTTCTGGCTCGGACTCCTCTGTTCTGCCTGCTATGGTTCTTTACACCCTTGAGGTCCACGAGCTAATTGCTCATTTCTCTATTTTATTTTTACGATGTAGAGAAGCGTTTGGAACGTTGAGAGCCACTCCTTCTAGGTGCACAGCCCTCTACAGCGTACGAAGCTCTTCTCCACTCATTTTCTCATCTCTTCTCCAAGGAACTCTGTTATAAGCCCCAGAATCATCTGTTCTCATCTATTTATCCTTATAAAAGAGAAACATTTACCTCTTATCATCAGTCGGCAAAACCAAGGGGGCCCTGTCTGCTTCCTAGGCCAGGGCAAAGATGTTCTTACAGTTGACACGCAGATGCCCTGGCGTATAAAGATGACAATTACAATGTGAGTTGCTAGCTTCCAGGGAAATCCCCACTTGCATTTGGAGCACCCTCTGTTTCTGCAGACAGAGGCACTCAATCCTTTGGTTTGGCTGCAGGTAACAGAAACACAATGTCAATGATTTACCAACCAAGGTTTTTGGGTTTTTTTTTTTTTTTTCCTCACATAACAGGAAGTCTGGAAGCAGCAGGCAGGGATGGACAGTGACTCTCTGATGCCACCGGGAACCCAAGTGTCCTCCATCTCTCTGCTCTTCCATACTCAGCACGTGGCCCTCTTGCTCATGCTCAAAGGACAGCCAAAGCACCTCTAGGCAGTGCACCCTAAGAGGAGAAGGAAGGACAAAGGTCAAAATTCATAAGCTAGTTGAGCATAGAGTCCCTGGAAGCCTCACCTGCTGGCCTCACTGGCCAGCCTTCATTGTGTGAGGGCCTAGGAAACTGAGCTGGGATTTCTGTTAATAAGGAAACAGGGGAGGCCAGTAGGGTAGTGTGTAGGCTCCTAGCAGTGGCTGCCATATTGATCATGTCCCTTTTACAGGTTAAAGCATATTTGTTTGTTTGTTTTAAAAGATTTTCACCAAAAGCACAAGTAACAAAAGAAAAAATAGATAAACTGGACTTCATCAAAATTTCAAAACTTTTGTGCGTCTAAGAACATTGTCAAGAAAGTGAAATGACAACTTACAGAATGGGAGAAAATTGTTGTAAATCATATATCTGATAAGGGTTTAATATCCAGAATATATAAAGAACTACTACAAATCAACAACAAAAAAACAAAAAGCCCAATCAAAAAATGATGGGCAAAGGACTGGATCAGACAGTTCTCCAAAGAAGATGTAAGAATGGCCAATAAGCACATGGAAAGATGCTCAACATCATTTAGTCATTAGAGAAATGCAAATCAAACCACAAGATACCACTTTACACCCACTAGGGTGGCTATTATTTTTTAAAAAATAGAAAATAACAAGTGTTGAAGACAATGTGGAAAAATTGGAACCCTCATGCATTACTGATGGGAATGTAAAATTGTGCAGCTGATATGGAAGACAATTTGGCGGTTCCTCAAAAAGTTACACATAGAATTACCATACAATCTGATCATTCCACTCTTAGGTATATAACCAAAGGAACTGAAAATAGGAACTCAAATAGATCCTTGTACACGAAGTTCATAGCACCATTATTAGTAATAGCAAAAAAGATAGAAATAACCCTTGTCCATGAACTGATGAATGGATAAACAAAATGTGGTATACACGTACAATAGAATATTATTAGCTATAAGAAAGAATGAAGTTGTGCTATGTGCTACAACATGAATGAACCTTGCAAACATTATACTTAGTGAAATAAGATTATAAAAGGACAAATTATTGTATAATCCCACTTAGATGAAATATCTAGAATAAGCAAATTCATAGAGACAGAAAGTAGCTTAAAGTTTACAGGGACTGGGGGCAGGAGAAGGGGACAGTTATTGCTTAATGGGTACAGAGTTTCTATCTGGGGTGATGAAAAGTTTTGGTAATGGTAGCACAATACTGTAAATGTAATTGATGCCACTGAACTATATATATATATAATTTTTTTTTTAAGACTTATTTATTTACTTTATCCATTTTAAACCCCCCTTCCCCATTTGCTGTTTTGTGTCCATTCGCTGGGCAATTCTCTGTGTCTGTTTCCCGCCACCTCTTCTCATCCTCCTCCTCCAGTCTTCACCAGGATTCAATCCTGGAGACCTCCAATGTAGGAGAGAGGTGTTCTGCCACCTGCGCCACCTCGGTTCCTGGCTTTCAGAGCTTTCGAAGCATCTCGTCTTGTCTCTCCCCTGTGTCTCTCTCCTGTTACATCATCATCTTACTGCATGGCTCCCGGGGCCTGGTGGCTCACCGGCACACAGAACCTGGCAGCCCATGCGCCTTCTATATATATTTTTTTTTTATTTTACTGGGAGGTCCCGGGGATCGAATCAGGTCCCTCCATATAGCAGACGGACGCCCAACAATTTGAGCCACATCCGCCCCCATGAACTATATATTTTTAAGTGTCTGCAATGACAAATTTTATGTAAAATACATTTATTGACACAAAGATTTTGAATTTTCAGCAAGAGTCAAGCATTATATTGGCTTGAAAACTGAGGCAATCATTGGGCTCATTCTGCCAAAAGCTTTTGACACTAGGATCCAAGGAATGTAAGAATTGGTTAGGAATTTTAGAGCTCACTGCATTGGTCCATTACTACAGAGCTGAGGACCTGAGGCTCAGAGCAATTCAGTGGCCTTTTCAGAAATGGTGGTAGGTGGTATTTCACCCCATGACTCCCAATCCAGTCCAGTGTTCTTTCTCTACCACAAGTCCCCTCACTGAAACAAGTTACCTTCTGCTTTCTTACATTTTATTTTTCCAAAAATATTTTTGGAAAATATTTTTCTGTACATAAAACACATGTACAGAAAATCACCCAAATCAAGGCATGGTTTAATTGATTATATAATATGGTGAACTCCACCCAGGTCAAGGAAAGAACTTTGCCACCCACTGCAGAAACTCCTCCCTGTGCCTGGTCCCAGTTGCAAGCCTCTTCCTCACCCGATAAGTAGCCATTCCGTGAATTTTTTTTTTTTTTTCTTTTTTTTAAGGATTTATTTATTTACTTTTATCCATTTTTACACCCCTTCCCCCTCCCCCCCGTTTTTGCTGTTTCTGTGTCCATTCGCTGGCCAACTCTGTGTCCATTTTCTGCCCTCTCTTCTCATCCTTCTCCTCCTGTCTTCACTGGGATTCAATCCTTGGAATCTCTGATGTAGGAGAGAGGCATCCTGCCCACGCAACCTTAGTTGCTGGTTTTTCGGTGCGCCTCATCTTGCCTCTCCCTTGTGTCACTCTCCTATTATGTCATCATCTTGCTGTGTGGCTCGCGGGAACTGGCGGTGCGCCCGCGCACAGGGCCTGGCGGCCCACGCACCCTCTATATATTTTTTAAATTTTTACCAGGAGGTCCCGGGGATCGAACCCAGGTCCCTCCATATGGGAGATGGACGCCAACCAGTAATAGCCCCCTGCTATATCTCTTAAGGCTGACCAGAGATACCTAGAGTTACAGTCTTTTCCCATATAGGATGGACATATAATAAATCAGGCTTAGTTTATCACCAGCATTCTAAAAACCAGACCTAGGGAGGAAAACGAGGTCTGGGGACACATGCATGGTTTCTAATATAGCGAATGTTTAGCCCACCCTGATTATCACAGAATCAGGACAGTGAGAATATTCGCAACCGTGAATTTTTTTATATCACCTTCATGTACTTTTGATTAGAGTTTTACCATCCAAATGGGCATCCCAAGATTTTATTTAATCTGGTCATTTAAAAATTGTGATGTCTTTTAATATTTTTAATCTATAGGTTCCTCTTCCATTGCCTTTATTTCATTACAACTTAGCAGTCTGTTTGACCCTTAGTGTTTCCCACAGTCCAGATTTTTCTGATTGCATAACCTTGGGGAAGTTCTTCATGTTCCTCTATCCTTTGTATTTTTTGTAAATTGATAGCTAAATCCAGATAACAGATCAGATTTATCCCTTTAGTGTCTGTTGAGACTCTAGGAGGCACATCCTGTCAGGTGTATCAATTTTGTGACCGTAGCAGCTGTTGATATCCATGTTGCCATTCAATCTTGTAGGGGGAGTACGGAATCTAGAGACTACAGGTGGTTCTTATGTCTTCTTGCCTCCCGTACCCTAGGGAACATTGGGTTCATAAATCCCTGAAGTTTGTGCTTGTACAGAAGGATGGGCTCCTGCCCCTCAGCTGGACATTTCTGAGGACCCAGTGCTGGTGACGTGTGCCTAGGAAGGATTCCCACCTCTCAGTCCAACTTGGGTCTTAGAGGGGGCAAAAGAGAATTCCAATGGCTTCAGCCTCTGCACATGTGGGAGCACCTGGGTAGCTGAGAAGCAGGAGGCACGCAATGCTGAACTATGGGATGCACACTGGGAATCGGGCAGGCAGTAAATTGAGGGTGGGGTCAAAAGGCAGTTGTTCATACCTTAACATACGTGAGTCTTCTGACACTGGACTCTGATGGAATAAACCACACTCACCGCCAATGCCGAGACCATTACATCAGCAAAGTCCTCAGATACTGGATTAAACCAGATGAAGACGAAGAGCACCCAACTACTGTCTTGGTTTCCTAGGGCTGCTGTAATAAGGTGCCACAAACTGGGCAGCTTAAACAAAAGACATTTATTGTCTCGTGGTTCTAGAGGTTACGAGTTGGAAATCAAGGTGTTGGTAAGGCCATGCTCCCTCTCAAGGGAAGACTCTATTCCTTGCCTCTCTCCTGACTTGCGCCAGTGGCTGGCAATTCTTGGCCTTCCTTGGCTTGTAGATGTCTAACTTCAATCACTGCCTTGTCTTCACATGGCCTTCTCCCTGTATCTGTCTATGTCTAAAGTTCCTCTTCTTATAAGGATGTCAGTTGTATTGCATCAGGGTCCACCCAAATGCAGTTTGGCCTCATGTCAACTAATCATATCTTCAAAGACCCTATTTCCAAATAAGGTCACATTTATGGGACCTAGAGTTAGGCCTTGGACATACTGCACAGGGGACACAATTTGGCCTGTGACACCTGCCCTCATCCTGATAGCTCCCAGTCATGACTGAGCTTTGCAACATCACCTGGGTCAGGATAAAGTAATGCTCATGGTAATGAGTGCCAGCCAGGTGATATCCCCATGTGCCCACTGCTGGGCAAAGGATGAGAATAAGGCCCTCCAGGGGATGGAATTTGATGGGAGGAGCAGGGAGGGAATTTGGAGAGAGAGAACATGCAAAGAGTGGGCAGATGGGAACTGTGAGCCATGCTTGAGATCATGTTCTTATATTTGACTGAATGTCTACCCACCTTCTTGATTGTGACAGAGGTAGTAGCTCTCCTGGGAGCCCAGTTCTGTGATATTATTCTACGAACCATTTCCAGAGACCCAACCCAAAGCCGGCTCCTGCAGCCTTATCAATTATTTTGTAAGTTCTTAATTTCCTGTATCATATTTCTTTTTTTTTTTTTTTTTTTACTTAAAATAGCTAGGGTGCTTCTTTCTACAACTGAAACCTGATGGCTACAACAGGATTTGATAAAAACTGAAAGTTAGGACTGAGCATTGTCCCACTACCAAGTAGAAATATGAATTTCTCAAAGGATTCAAAGAGGAATAAAGAAGCCATATTTTCCTTTTTAAGAAAGTTCCTATCTTTCCTGATCCTGACAGTCTACTCTGAATTGTGCATGTATTCAGAGGGAATCATATTCAATCTGTTCAGCCAGCACCTAGAAGAAAAACATCAAATCTATTTGATGCTTGTTGCCATTTTCCCAGCCTGCACTCAAGTCAGACATGCACTTTTCCTCCGAGGCTGGATGTGGCTCCATCTCTCTCGACTTTAGCACTTCAAGCAGCCACTTCTGACTGATTAGATTGGGAGATGTTTTAGTTTGCCACAGGCTACCAATGCAGACACAGGGCTGGCTTTTATAATGGGAATTTAATAGGGTAAAGTCTTATGGTTCTGAGGCTGTGTAAATGTCCAAATTAAGGCATCATCAGACATGCTATCTCACCTATAAGTTGGCTGCTGGCAGATCCTGGACTCCTGCCACATGGCAAGGCAAAATGGCTGCCAGTCTCTGCTTTCTCCTACAGACTCGCTTTCTCCCTGGACTCAGCTGTAGGTGATCAGGCATATGGCTCTCTTCCCAGGCCATGTCTCTTCAGCTTTGGGCTGCTCCACTGATTCCAGCTTCTGGCCTCTCTCTCAGGTCTCAAGGTTTCTCTTGGCCTCTCCCTCAGCCTCTCAGGGTTTCTCTGTCTTTCTGCAGCTATAGGGGATCCTGGAGTCCTCTCTCACCTGTAGGGTAAAATTGCAGTTCTCTTTCTCTGTGTCTCTTTGCACGTTTCTCCCATTTATATAAGACTCCAGCAAGAGGGCCAAGACCCACCTGGGTCACTCTTTACTGAACTACTCTAGTCAAAGACCCCCAACTGAATTCAATCCAGTCAAAGTGTCCCACACTCTAATGAGAGGCCCTTAACTGAAGCAATCCAATCAAAAGGTCCCTTAACTGAACCTAATCAAAAGGTCCCACCACATTCAATGGGTTTGCAGGCATAGGAATGGGTTAGCTTAAGAACATAATTTTCTGGGGTCCACAAAAAAACCAAACCAGGACAGGAGACAAAACTAAATCTATTTGCCATTCCTGCCCTAGAACAACAATAAGTTCAAAAGTGCCATTTAGTTTTAAAGTTTCTGTTTCTTTTTTTTTTTAAAACAAATTTTTACTGAATGCCTGTGCAGTATTCTGTGCTACATGCTTTAGAGGAATACAAAAATTATTTCAACCAGGAAACCTCTAATCCACTGGGAAGAGGAATCATGAACATGCTTGTATCATGAGATAGGAAGGGATAAGTACCCTCCTGGAGATGCACTGAACATGTTGTGAGGATTTGGGGCTGGGGAAGAATGTTTGCTATTGGGAGCTAGTGGAGCAGGGTCTTGTAGAATAGTTGAGCTTTAAATGAGTGGCAGCATGGGGACGTAAGGACTGGTGGAAGGGATTCTGGGGGGAGAACTGCCTGAGCAAAGGCAGGGAGGTCAAAGGAAAGGTCAGGGTGAGCAGAGGGGAGAAGAGGTGGCTGGGTAAACAAGAGAGTGCAACCGGGAGTAACAGCCACCGAGATTTGGAAAACAAGATGGCGCTGAATTGTAAAGGGTCTTGAGTGCCAGGCTCAGGGATTAGGGCCTTATTCACTCAGCCAGAAAGCAGGATTTGGAGTGGGAGGACGGCAGGTCAGAGCTGCACTAAGGAACACGGGTCTAAAAGCTGAGGGAAGGGTGCATTAGGGAGCGAAGCCAGAGGCCAGAGGCCACGGAGGAGGCTACTGCAGTGGCCCAGCGTGGCAGTCGAGGTCTAGTCAGGAAACAGAAACGACATCTGTACTTTGAAAATTTAATGTAAAGAACTTTTAACTAATAAAAGGTGGTAATTATTAAAAGGGGTAAAAGAGGACTCTAATGGGTCGCAGACCTCATTGGAGAGGACGTGGCTGCCATGAGAACACGCAGCCTGTTGGCACCAAAGACGCTTGTCAGAGGGTGCAGGCCAGAGCTGGAGTTACCCGAAGGTGCAGGTGGGCCAGAGGCAGTGGCTGGGAGCAGCCTCCCAGTCCTAGAGAACGTGCCGGAGGGCCAGGCAGAGCCAGCTTGTCAGGGCCGCCGAGGTGAGTGCCATTGGGCCTCGTGTGGGATTCAAAAGCCGGCATATGCGACGCACTCCGGAATCAGGAAGGGAAGCCTCCTCCCCTGCTCTGGCTTTGCAGTGTCTCCCCAATGTCCCTCACTGAACCACCTGGCAAACAGCAATGTTTGCAGGGGCCAGTTCCAGTAGCATGAAGCAGGGCCAGGAAGGGTGTGTTTGGAGCTGAGAGGCAGTAAATTGGTGACCGTCACACCAGGTAAGAGGTAACTGGGGCCTCGGCTGCATCGTAGCTGCGGACGGACGTGGAGAAGAGGAATTAACTCCGGAGTCTTGGGTGGGGACATTGTGTTTTGTTTGTTTGTTTGTTTTTAGGAGGTACCAGGGATTGAAACTGGGACCTCATATATGTGAAGCAGGTGCTCATACATGCTGGTTACATTGAGCTACACCTGCTCCCTGACCTTGTGGGGTTTCTTCTGTTGGTTTTTTTTTTTTTTAAAAAAAAAACTCAAGTTGACACTTGGTTAGTTGGTTGGTTGGTTGGTTGGTTGGTTGGTTGGTTGGTTGGTTGGTTGGTTGGTTGGTTTGTATGAGGTACCAGGGGCCGGGGATTGAACCCAGGACTTCGCATGTGGAAGCTGGCGCTCAACCACTGAGCTACATCGACTCCCTGTGACATTGTGTTTTCATAGTTAGTACGACATTTTTTGCAGGCCCTGAATCATTACCTCCACAGAAGCATTTCCCTACGGTCTTCCACTGAGCAGGTGCAATAATAGCATTTAACTGAAGGGAAGAGGCACGGAGAGATCAAGGCAAGTCAAAGTGGGGGACATTCAGAAACGCTCCCACCTCTAATCCTGTGGGAGCTTAGGGAGGTAGGTGTCATTATGACCATGTTACAGAAGGGAAAACCAAGGCTTTCCCAAGATTCACGGAGCCATATGGGTGACCAGGTAGGGAGCAAAGTGGGGGCATGCTGAGCCCATGCCCTCTGGGTGACAGCTAGACCAGGGGTCAGCAAACTTCTGAAAAAGTCAGATAGTCAGTATTTCAGGTTTTGTGGTCTGTACAATGTTTTTCACAATGACTCAGCTCTCCTCTTATAGCACAAAGGCAGCCGGGACTCTCTGTAAACTAATGGGCATGGCTGTGTGCCAATATAACTTTATTGACAAACTCTGACACTTGGATCTCATCTAATTTTGTGTCATGAAATGTCCTTATTTTGATTTTTTTACCCAACCATTTAAAAATGTAAAAATCAATCTTAGCATAGACCATAATTAGTGGTAATAGTCTGATGATCTTATCTCATAACTTGTAATAACTGTTCCACAACAATGCAGTGTGTTGCTGGAGGGATGTTATATGGGAATTCCACACATGTGCATGATTGTTTTGTAAGTTCACAACTTTAATTAAAAAAAATTTTTTTTTAATTTGATCTTAGCTCGCAGGCTGTACAAAAACAGATGGGAGGGAAGCGGCTGTGGCTCAATCAGTAGGGCTCCCGTTTACCATATGGGAGGCCCCGGGTTCGGTTCCTGGGGCCTCCTGGTGAAGGCAAGCCCGCCCGCACGGCGTGGTTAGCTGACCCAGCGAGCACAAGCAGCAAGGGGGAGATAAATGAATAAATAAATAAAATCTTAAAAAAAAAAAAACAGATGGGAGGCTGGATTTGGCCCCAGCCCCTGGTTTGCTGACTCCTGATCTATACTTTTGTTTCTCAGAGGGTGTTTCTTGCATGGAAAGTGCAGACATCACCTGGGTACTTGTTAGAAATGCAGAATCTCGGGCTCATCCCAGAGTTATCAAGTTAAAACCTGCACTTTAACAAGAGCCGCCAGTGATCTGTATGTACATTAGAATATGAGATACAGGAACTGGTCAGTGATTCACAAACTTTAATGTGCGTAAGACTCACCTGGACACTTGGTGAAAACACAGCTTCCTGGCCCCATCCACGGAGATCCCAATAGGCTCCCAGAGGAGGCCTATGCTGCCGTCTGAGGACTGTCCTTTAAGCAGTAAGGCTCTGAAGCACCGGTTCTCAAACTTGTGGCCAGAATCCCCTGGCCAGCTTTAACTTATACAGATGCCTGTGCCCTGCTGTATTTGTTTCCTAGGGCTCCTGTAACAAGTGAGCACAACTTGAGTGGCTGAAAACAATAGAAATGTATTCTCTCACAGTTCAGGAGGCCAGAAGTTCCACATCAAGGTGGCAACAGGGTTGGTTCCTTCTGCACGCTCGGAGCTTCTGGAGGTTGCAGGCCATCCTCAGTGCTCCTTGGCTCGTAAATGCATCTCTCCAGTCTCTGCTGCCATCGTCACACCTCCCTCTGTGTCCTTTCCTTATAAGGACACTCATCATGGAATTGAGGTCCAGGGAGACTTCATCTTGAGATCCTTTCCTTAATTACATCTGCAAAGATGCTCATTACAGATAAGGTCACATTCACAGGTGAAGGTGAATTGTAGACCGGCACAACCCACTGTGCCCCTTCACAGAAATTCTGGTTTAATTTGTTTGGGGTAAGGCCTGAGCATGGGTACTTCTTAAGCCTCCCCAGGTGGTTCCAGTGGGCAGCCAGGCAGTCCAGAGCAGAGGTATTAGGGGTTGGCCTGAGGACTCGATCCAGCTAGGTTTGGTTGGCCCACCGAGCATTTTAGATTTTTTTGACTGCCAACATCTAAAAACAGAAATTTCATATACACGCACATACAAAACCCTAGATTTCCAGCTTCTCCTGAAAAGAGAAAATCTGGTATCCTCAGCCCTGATTCCTACATGGCCAAATCAGCTCAAGAACTGAGTGGCTGCTGCTCCCTGCCGTGGTCCCCCAGACCCCACCTCTCTCCCCACCATTGTCTCATCCCTCCTGCCTCTCTCCTCCAGGCATTCAGGTTTGGAAGCCCCGATTAGACACTGGAAACACCCATTGGACTTCCTCCCTTGGATTCTGTCTTCCTTTGGCTGTGCTGCTTGGCTGGGGGAGAAACATTTCTTTCCAAAATCTGTTTTAGATTTTTAAATCACAAAACAGCCAGTATGTTGTATATCTGGGTATCATGCCCATACATCTTAATCTTCAGTATGTTCCATTCTGCACAGTATTGTTTTACAGGGGTTTTTGGATGTCCTAAGACAAATTATGATCCTTTGTTGGAAAACCATATGAATCACTTGATGAATCCAACGCCTGATCACTTTGGCATTTCAAACTCAAGCCTCACTCCCACGGTTCATTTCCAGGCATCAGTTGTTTGCATTTGCACATAGAATAATAATGCCTTGTGTATTCAGAGTCCTTCACAGTTTAAAAAGCACTTTCCCAGACAGTCTTTCATAGGATCTTTACAGTAAACTGGAAGAAATCAAATATGCCATCCTCAGTTATAGACAAGAAGAATGAAGCTCAAAGAAGTCAAGTGACTTCCTCAAGTTGACCCAGCTTGTCATACGGGACTTTCACAGGTTTCCTGATCCCAACCCTGTGCCTTCTACTCCCCCAGGAAGCCTCTCTCAGTATCATCCTTTAGTGAGCTCTTCTGGCTCTAAGAAACCCCAAGGAACTGAGGCCCCTCACTGCAAGATATCAATCTGGAAAGCACAGGCGTTGGAAGCACTCCTACACATCTGCTTTCTGACCTCAGGCTGTTCCAATGAGATTGCTCTTGGAAAAGCCTTGATTTATCAGAAAAACAAAAGTTACTAAAGGGTGCTTGGAACTGTGGAAAGAGCATGGACCTCAGAATCATCCAGACCTGGCTTCCAAGAGTCCCCAACCTTATCCCCACCAGCTCAATCAGTCAAGGGGGAAACCAGATGCACCCAATTGACTGAACCTGAATCAGAGAAAAGAAGGAGCAGAACCCTGGGGGGAAGACAAGCTTAAGAAGACCATGAGATGGAAAGAAAAAAGGGGCAACAAAGAGAAGAAGAACCCCTCTATGTCCAGCTTAGGTGGGCTTAAAGTGAGCAAGTGGGCTCTTCAGAGGGTGAGCAAAGAACTGTATTATGCCATCTTTGGGGCTTAGTGTATAAGCATAATCGTTTTTTAGGGGTCTCTCTGCTATCAGGTTGTCCCTTCCCACCTTCCCTTTCACTAGGGGAATAGTTAAGGTGTACTTTCTGATCCAAACTTGCCTCATTGTTGGAAGCATGTGCAACCAAATGGAACTGGGGGAAGACACAGCAGATTTTGCATCCAGGAACATTTTTACTAATTTTGCCTCTGTGTTTGAGGGAGGACATGCAGGTCAATGGAATTCCATTTCTACCGCTTCTGGGAAGTTAAGATCAGCAAGGCAGTGGTCCAGCTGGGAATGGTTTCATATGTCAGTTGCATGGCTTAGAATTTATCCTGCTAAGTAATTTTGAAAAGATTAGTTTAGCTCAGTAGCCCTCGACCTTGACTTTAAGTTGCAATCACCTGAGGAGTACTTAAACATCCCCCTCCTACTGGGCCATACCCCAGGCCAATTATATTGGAAGACTTTTGAGTGGGACCCAGGTTTCAGGGACTTAAAACTTCTCAGGTGATTCCAGCATGCAGTTAAGGATGAGAACCACTTCTCTTAGCTCCAGTGTGGAGGATGAATTGGATGGAGAGAGATGAAGAAAGAGGCAGGAGTAGGTTAGGATCCTGACACAATGGTCCTGATAAGAGATGATAATGCAGAAACTAGGGCAAAAGTGGTGGAAAGAGAAGAAAGGGAAGATATGAGCAAAGTTAAGGAAGGACTATAGGATTTTTTAACTGAGGCATACAAGAGGCAGGGCAAGGAAGAATGGTTTCCAGAGCCTGCTTGGTCAACTGGTTGGGTGGTGGTATCAATTCTGAGGTGGGTAAAACTGGAAAAGAAGCAACAAGGGTCAGGAGTGTGTGGAAAGGAGATGTTGATTGTGATAGGGCTACAGGGGCATTCAGGTGGAAATGTCGGATGTATATCTGAAGATCAGAAGCAACATACAAGGGAGAGAGTATATGTTCTACCCTGGACTGGGAGAAGAGGTGTGAGAATCCTCAGCATCTAGATGGTGGTTGAAACTGTGGGTGTTGATGAGATGACCAGGGAAGAAGGTGGGAACAAAGTCAAAGACATCAGCCCCTTTAGGGCAAAACACTTAATAAAGGAGTAACAAAGAGAAATGCAACTGAGGCTAAGGCCAAGCATCCTTATCTCTCAGCTTCCCTACATGACAAGACCGAGATGAAAGGAAAAGAACACAAGGAGAAGAGACTAGAGCGGAATTGCTCGCCTATCGCTTGGCTCCTGGCAGAAGCAACTATTTTACCTGAATATTGCTCAAACATTTTAAAGGGATTTTATAGTCTCTGACCTCATCCCACTCCACCATGTCCTCCTACCCTGGATTAGGGATAACATCTGAGTTATGAAAATAAATCTGAATGCAACATCCTGTCCTTGTCAAATGGGTATCTGGAATCCCAGCTAATTTTATACACCTGAAATCGGGAAGGAGCTCAGTCTTATATTACAGATTTGAAACCTGAGGTTCAGAGGATGGAAATGCCTTGTCAGGTCTCACAGAAATTTGGTGGCAGGATTGGGGAGTTGGTGACTAGGCCACAGAGCCATGCATTGCATATTTGGACACTGTGTCTCGTTGTTCCAGAACTCAACACAATACTGAGCATCTAGTCAGGCACTCAACACATCAAAGATAATTTATAAACACCTTGTTAAAGGGATAAATGTTCTTTCCAAAACAGCTGAGATCTGAGAAACTGGGATTATCAGAAGGCAAAAAGGTGCCAAGGATCATCAATTTGAAAGTGTGCATGTGCACAGAGCATTTACTCAGAGGAAAATGACACCTGCTATAGAGAGTGTTTCCTTAGACAATTTACTTTGTCCACACCTGCTCAACTTAACAACAACAAACAGACTGGAGAAGAAACGTCCTCAAAGTCTGGGGTCAGAGACTGGCAATTTGGGAGAAAGAGCAGTGGCCCGGGAGTCAGGAGTTCGTTCCCAGTTCTGCCATTTTCCCTCCCTGGGTGTCCTGTAAAATGATGAGGTCAGAATAAATCATCTCTGAGACCCTTCAAAACCAATGACTTGGTTTATCCTTTGCCTTTCCGCAGATCCCCACGAGACAGCTACTGTAAATTCTTTCCCCGGCATGGAACAAAGTTTCTTCCTCGCCTGACGCCTGGCTCCTTCCTCCAGGTGGAATTAATTAGCTCTCAAGGCTTGATGTGGGGGAAAAAAGGATTCCATTCTCATGTTATATTTGTTAAAAACACATTTCCATATAAGCATGCACATCTGTCTTTGGGCTCACCCTGAAAGATGCTTCTGCTGACAGTTTTCTGGGCAGTTCAGAGAGCAGGAGGTCTCTTCTCCCAGCTTTCACCTTGCTCAGGAAGGAGGGTTTTAAAGCCCAGTCTCCTAGACTTCATGGTGTTGGGGAATGGGCATCTCCCTCTTCAGCTTACAAGGTGCTTTCCCATAAATCATATCATTGTGTCCTAACTGCAACCCTACGCAGTAGGCAGCATGGGTGCCGATATTACCGTTTTATTGGCGAGGCATTTGATGTAAAGAGAGGTTAAGTGACTCGGCCAAGACCACACTGGCAGAGCTGGGGTACCACTTAAGGTATCTTAATCCCATATCCAACCTTCTTACCGTTACTCATTCATTCGTCCATTTCCCCATTTGGTGCACAATTATGCAGCACGTCACATGCACCACATACTGTGATGGGCTCTGAAAAGACAAGTTCCTCTCTTGGGAAGCTCCCAGTCTAATGAGTTGGGAGACAGCTGTGTAAAATATTAATGGCAATACACGTACTAAGTTTTGGAAGAAGAGAGGAGAAAGCAACTAACTCTGCCTGGGACAGTCAGGAAGCCTTCTGAGAGGCAGATGTTGGTGTAGGAGTATCAGAGGAATAAAGAGGAAAGAGAGCAGAGGCTTGAATAGCTGACATCTTCAGGGGACACTGAAAAGTCCAGTGTGGCTGGAGTTTAGGTACAACTGTGGGAGTGGAGGGAGATGAGGCTGAGGAGTTAGCAGGGACGTGGTGGTGAAGGCGACCTGGCTTGCCAATTGGAGCTGGGCTTGACTCAGTGAGTGATGGGTGGCTGAGTACTCAGTGTGAAGATGTTCCAGAATTTCCTGCTTGGTTAATGGTGTATTGCCTGCTGCCTGGCATACAGTCACCTACACAGTCCAATTGTCTCATCCTCCCAATACATGCCTGACTTGATCCAGTTATTCAGAGCATTGCACAATCTCAGTTAGCTTCCCTAAGAGGAAAAAAGGGGAGGAGGAGAGGGGGTGGAAGCTTGAGCAATCCTGGAGGCCCAGCTGGCCTCTGAGAGGCCCATGTAGGGTTCACATACTCAGGAAGATGTTTACCATCCTTACCAGCAGAGAGTGGAAATTCTCCATGCACTATCTGAGCACATGTTCAGGCCTGAGTGGGACTGAGTCAGTGTGGTGGGGCAGTGCTGGAAGGCAACCAGTGCGGGAAGGCAATTCTTTCCTGGTCAGGGATATTTTCCTGCTCCTGAGGCTCCCCCAATCATCACAATTCCTTGGGTTTCCTCTTCCTCTTGTCCCCCCAGTGCCAGGGTAGGAAAATGGGGCCTGGTCCAATAATTGGAGATGAAGGAAAAAACCAGTTCAGCCCCTTTGTTCCCTTGCCTTGGTCTCCAGTTAGCAACAATAACTTCCAACCACAACTACAGCATACGCTGCCTCATATTTTCACAGTCTCTTAAAGTTTATAAGTTTATACTTTATCAACCCAACTGGGACACTTGAGGGCATCATATTGCTAAACAGGACACCAGGACAACAGCCATAACCTGGACTGCTCTGGGCAAATCATGGTGTATGGTCACCCTAAAACTTGCCAAATCCAGGGCTTGGATATATCTTCACAAGAGCCTGGGAAGTGGATGTTACTATCTTCTTCTTACAGTCGAGGATTCATGTGTTTCCCCATAGCTGGCTGCACATAGGTGGAAGACAGCCACAGAGACTGGAGAGGAAGGCGGCCCAGTGGGTCCCACTGCCCAGCTCCTCAGGGGCAGCCGGAACTGTATTCATAGAAGGAAGGTGCAGGATGGAGCGGGGAGGGAACCACAGTGAGGGGGAGCCCGCAAGAGGCAAGCCTTGCGTTCAGCACTTGCACATCCACTTCCCCGTTTAATTCTCCCATTAGCTCTGCAAGGAGGTCATGTTTTGCAAGCAAGGAAAACAAGGCTGAAAGAAATTAAGAAACTTGCCTAAGGTCATAGAGCTGTTAAGTGAGGAGGTAAGATTCGAATTCAAGTCCAGTGATTCCTAAAGCCATGCTTCTCCTATCACACCATGCTACCTCCACATTGGCACAGCCCTGTCATGGAAGCTCGTAAGGAGGCCCAAGTCAGTGGTGATAACTATTCACTAACATTCTTCTCTACCTCCGTTAGCAGCGAACTACAATTCTAGTATTCAGGCACTTATGTAAACGCTTCTTGAGTCTAGCCAGAATTTTGGCCAATATGAAATATGCACATAGAGGGAACTAGTAAAACAACAATTTCTCCCTCTTGCAGGGAGGATTTTCTAACAGATATTTTCTACAGAAAATGGAGTGGAGGTCAAAAAGTCACTTACAGAGGTTATCCCTGGTTGGTTGATTGGGGCTCCCAGGCTACCTTTGGGCCCAAAAATCCTGGAGCGACCAATGCAAAGAGCATAGGCCTCTGGCAACTCTTCCCGTTCCTGGGATACTGTGGGGTTTTCCTTATTCTGTCCTGATCCCCAGCAAACTCCAGGGAGTCTTCTGGTAGCCCACTCACTTCCCAGGTGACAAGGCAAGGTGCCCAGGGCCATCACCCGTGCTTACTCGAGAAGAGCCACTTACACTCAGGCATCGAGAATTCAGCGTGTGTATCCCCTTCAAGATCTTCATACATTTCACAACATTGGTCTTCATGGCAGAGTTACCTCATCTCAGAGTGTTTGTCCAGGTGGCTCCAGGATCTTGCCAAGCTTTCTCTAGAACACTGTTAGCCCTGTGAGGCTCTTGTCTGCCTGAAATTTTCCTCTCTGCTGAGTCAATGCCTAACGTGGTCTATTTCCTCACTACTCAAAGAGTGGCTCACAAAGCCTCACCTAGGACCTTGTTAGAAATGCACAATCTCAGGCCCCATCCCGCTCCTACGGAATCAAACTCTGTATGGAACAAGACCATATGCACATTAAATTGGAGAACTGCTCTAGATGTCCATGAATGTTCCATTCCCAAATCCCACAATCTCCTAAAACAAATTTAATACAATGAAGGATTAAAGATGATGACCAAGTGCTATAAGATGCTATTAAAACCACAGAGCGCCCCTCTACCCAGGCTATTAAAAGTTAACTTACGGGAAACAGATGTGGCCCAAGCAATTGGGCTCCCATCTACCATATAGGAGGTCCAAGGTTCGATTCCCGGGGCCTACTATTGAAAGGCAAGCTGGCGCGAGCGGAGAGCTGGTCCATACAGAGTGCTGGTCCACGCAGGAGAGCTGACCTGCACAGGAATGCTGGCCCTCATGGAGTGCTGGACTGCACAGAAAGCAGGCTCAGCAAGATGACGCAACAAAAAGAGACAGAGGAAAGACAATAAGAGATGCAGCAGACTAGGGAGCTGAGGTGGCACAAGAGATTGAGTGCCTCTCTCCCACTCCGGAAGGTCCCAGGATCAGTTCCCGGTGCCACCTAAAGAGAAGACAAGCAGAGAAGAACACACAGAGAGCAGACAGTGAGTGCAGAACAATGAGGGGGGATAAATAAATAAATCTTTTTTATTAAAAAGTTAACTTAAGGGGAGCAGATGTGGCTCAGGCAGTTGGATACCCGCCTTCCACATAGGAGGTACCAGGTTTGTTTCCCGGTGCCTCCTAAAGAAGACAAACAAACAACAAGCAGACAACGAGCAGACCTTGAGCAAAAACAACAAACAGACAATGGACAAAAACAATGAGCAGACAATGAGAAAAAAAAAAATGAGCAGATAGGAAAAAAGCTAAAAATGAGCAGGGAGCTGATGTGGCTCAGGCAGTTGGGCCCATCTCCCACATAGGAGGTCCCAAGTGTGGTTCCCAATGCCTCCTAAAGAAGAAACAAGCAGACAACAAGGAAAAACAGCTAGCAGACAACGAGCAAAAACAATGAGCAAACAGAGGAGGGAGCCATCTCAGGGGGCGGGGGAAAAAAGTTAACTTAAGGGAAGCAGGTGTAGCTCAGTGGTTTGAATGTCTGCTTCCCATACACAAGGTCCCAGGTTCAAACCCTGGAACCCCCTAGGAAAAAAAAAGTTAACAACACCAACTAGAAAGATTAGTAAAATTGTCCCAGTTCAAGACATTTACTAAGTTTGTCTTGCAGGCCAAGGCCAAATCATCAGTAGTAGGTGCAAGGAGCTCTGTGTTGAGATGGGTTAGAGCTAGTCTTGTAGACGGAGTTTAGGTTGAGTGGGAAAGTGCTGGATTAGCTGTGATCAGCTGTGTCTGCCATGGGCCCAGGAGGGGAAGTGGACATGTGTGTGCCACGTGTGTGTCACGTGTGTGCCACGTGTCTGCCCTCCCTGTTCTTGGCAGCCTTGGCTTTCCTGGCACTCCTCATCTACATTCCCTAGGCAGCCCCTTGCATGTCCCAGGAACTCTCAGGACTAAGAACCAGGTGACTCTGGACCTGACCATTTGGGAAAAGGACTGAATCCTGTAGTCAGTGACCCCTTGTTTTAGTCTTTTCTTCCACCCTACAGACACAGCACGACATCTACAGGAAGAGGGCACAAAATGGCCCTCATGTGTCTCCCCTGCTGTTTGATCCACTCTTCTCCATGCAAAGGCTGAGGACACCATGTGGGAATTATAGTCTTCTGGGACTTCTCACAAGCCCTGGACACTTGTCCAAGTCACAGGGGCAATACTGTCAATACCAGTTTTGCTCAGAACATTCTGCTCTGGGTTTTAGATGCCAAGTCAGTCACCTTAGCTTCAAGCCATCCTGCTCAGCACAGAACTAAATAGGAGTGAGACTAGTGCCTGGCTGGTATGGAAATTTATGACCTAGGATTTCATTAGTTAGGATGCCTAAAGCCAAACAAAGAGGCAAGAGGAGCTCAGCATGTAACCTGAGTGTAGAAACCTGTGCTCATTTCTCTCTTGGACAGAGTCAGCCACTCCAGCTCTCACTTTTCTTTGTTTTGATTAAAGCACTGCTGGAGCTTCAAACACAGGACCTCTTCCCTGGGGCTGTCCAAGTTTCCTGCCTTTCCACAGATGCCTAAAAAATGGGACCCCATATGCACTGAGTGCCTTTGAAGAGCCAAGCAACTCCATATGCTTTATCTCACTTGAACTTTACAACAACTCTAAAGGGCAAATATCATTATCGAAACTTATAGAGAGATTAAGTCACTTGTCTAAGGTCACACAACTAGTAAATGGTGGAGATGAAATTCAAATCCAATCCTGTTTGGTTCCCAAATTTGTATGTGTTCCATGCTCACAAGGTTGATGAAATCCAGTGAAATCCAGTGATCTTCCTGTTGCCAAATCCAACAGCCATGTCTTAGTCTTGAATTAGTCCCATGAATTGGGGTGAGGAGGGGGTTAGGGAAAGTATGCTCCAATTACTCTTGCTGTCCCCATAAAAAATAGCTTTCACTGGTTCCTTTGTAATTATCTTAGGGCAACACAGCTGACAACAGCAAGTATTAATTTTCTTAAAATGTAACAGTACAATCTCATAGGATGAATATATATTCCATCTATTAAGAAAATGTTGGCCCTAATCCTTGCAACACAATAGCCCTGGCATTATTATGCTCAAGGAAACTTCTTTGGCCTCTTTTATTACAAAGAGTCCCACATTAGGTGATTTTTTTTTTTTTTTTGACTCATTAGGCCATCGGGTACTATTCTAAATAGTTCCTCTCTGATCCTCCAATTTTTTCTTTGACAGAAAGGGGAAGTTGAGTTTCTGTTATTCCACCAAATCATCAGAGGTCAGCCAGAGCAGGTGTGATAAGCCTGATCTTTGGGGACCAGCTCTGGGAGGTAGAAATACATTCATAACACTTGGCATATTTCTTATTTATGCTTGTGGTCAATTCTTCTTCATCTGGGGGCCCTACATCACCACTCCTTGTCTTTCTGTCACACCTCCTCACCCCCTTTCTGGAGGAGCAGGGAGCTTCATTGGGCTCTAAACTCATGCTGACAAGTCAATTGGGCCCAGGATACTGCTCCACAATCTCTTCATCCCATCATTCCATCTTTCCCATGGCAGCTTTTCCAAAATGTTTTGTCTCTCCTTATCCCCCAAACTCTTGCCAAAGTCCCTCAATCTAGGGAAACTTGCCTTCTGCTGTGCCAAGTGAAACCAAAAGCTGGGACTGCCCCAATTTCTCTCCATCTCAAAATATCTCTGTATTTTCATTTATCTTCTTTGGTTCCACTTACTTGTGCTCTGAATCCCTTCCATTTCTTTCAAAACTCTGTTCCATCGATTTCCCTCCTTTTCAGTCCCTCCTCTTCAATCTTTCCTCCTTGGTTCCTCCTCTCTGCATATAAGCATGCCACGTCGCCCATCCTGGAATAACTTCCCTTCACCCTGCCTTGTCCTTAAGCCATCACTGCATTGATTCCCTTCACCTCACAACCAAATAAACTGAGCACATGTTCCCCACATTTTGTCTCCACTCCCTCACCTCTCACATGTCCTCAACCCACAGCAATCTGTCTTCCTCCCTGACCTTGCCACTGAAACTGTCCTGACAAAGGTCAAGGGCCTCCTTTTGCCAAACTCAGTGAGTGCTTTTCAGTCCTTGTCTTACTTGACCTCCCTATCCCAGACTCATGTGGGTCATTCCCCTGGGACTCCACAACACTTTTCTCTCTCCTCCTACCTTTTTGGCAGCTCCTCACCTTACTCTTTGTTTGCTGGTTTTACCAATTTTAAACCTTCCCCGCACTCTCATCCTCATTAGCCGTAACAGTGGAGGAACAAAGCCAATAATCAGAGATAGCACGTGACACTTGCTGATGGAGTTAGAAGGAATCCAGCCCACCGGAATTGTTACCCAAGAGCTTGGCAAACCCAGCACTGAGGTGCCTAAGTGACTAAGGATTGTGTGTACATGTGCTCAAACAAGCGGTAGGGAAAACTCTGCAGTGTATCTCACCTCTTCAAGCTTTCTTCCAACTGCTCAGAATCCTTTGTTTTGGTTTTTTTCAGGAGGTAGTAGGGACTGAACCTGGGACCTCACCCAGTTGATTTTAATGTGCTGTTGGATTCAATTTGCTGGTATTTTATTAAGGATTCTTGCTACTATATTCATAAGGGATATTGGTCTGTAATTTTCTTTTCTTGTGGTATCTTTTTCTGGCTTTGGTATTATGGTGATGTTGGCCTCATAGATTGAATTAGGAAGTGGTCCCTCGTCTTCAATTTTTTAGAAGAGTGTGAGCAGGATTGGTGTTAATTATTCTTAGAATGATTGGTAAATTTACCAGTGAAGTCATCTGGTCCTGGACTTTCCTTTGTTGAGGTATGGTTTGATTACTGATTCAGTCTCTTTACCTGTTAGTTTGTTGAGAACTTCTATTTCTTCTTGAGTCAGTGTAGGTAGTTTGTGTGTTTCTAGGAGTTTTCCCATTTCATCTTGTTTTTCTAATTTGTTGGCATATATTTGTTTATAGTCTTTTCTTATAATCCTTTTCAACCCCCTGTGGGGGGAAAATCATTTCTGATTTTCATTATTTATATCTTCTCTCTTTTTTTCTTTATCAGTCTAGCTAAAGGTTTATTGATTTTACTGATCTTTTCAAAGAACCAAATTTTGGTTTAGGTGATTCTCTCTATTGTTTTTTGTTTTGTTTTGTTTTGGTTTTTTTATTCTCTATTTTATTTTTCTCTCCTCTAATCCTTGTTATTTCCTTCCTTTTGCTTGTTTTGGAATTAGTTTGCTTTTCGTTTTCCAGAGCCTCCAGTTTGAGGTTAGGTCTCTGATTTGAAAGCAAGCATCCAGAGCTACAAATTTCCCTCTCAGCACTGCCTTTGCTGTATCCCATGCATTTTGGTATGCTGTGTTTTATTGATTTCTAGCTTCATTCCATTGCAGTCACAGAAAATACATTGGATGACTTCATTATTTTAAAAGTTATTCGGACTTGTTTTGTGTCCTGGAGAATGACCAGAAGAAGAACGTGCATTCTGCTGCTGCTGGCGAAGTGTTCTCTCTCTGTCTGATAGGTCTGGGTGGTTTAGAGTATCATTCAAGTCTTCTATTTCCTTATTGATATTTTGTCTAGAAGTCCTATCCCATGTGCTGTGGTCACGAGAACAGATATTTACAGTTACAGGTTGTGGGTATTTACAGTTAAAATAACCCAACTGAGCACTGGATCCCAGGAACCCAGGTTGACAATTGTCAATTGTGCCTGTATGTGGTTGTGATGTGCAGGTCTGCTAAAGCATGGGGCTCAGAGCAGGGTTTTCTTCCCTGGGTCTCAGGGTGTCACACGCCTGCTGATGGAGCTCAGAGGGAAAGCCACAGAGGGTCAGAAGCCCGTGGCTGCTCACTTCTGTTTCCCAGGCTGTACAACTGACAGAGAGATCATTTCCCTCCTCCTGCCCTGGCTAAACTACCTAAGGATTGACATGGTAATGTCCCTGCAAAAACTCTAAGCCTTTGGAAAATCCATGCTCCTTGAAGGGCTGGAAGATGCTTAGGTGCTGTTGTCTCTCAGCTCCAAAATCCACCCTGCTATGCTTCACTTTGGGAGCTGGGGCTGGAACCCGGCAGACTTCATTTCTGCTTTGCCAGCTGGCTCCATGACAAGTTCTGTCAACAGGGGATGCTAGTAAGAGAGGGGCTTGCTCCTTCCTGTCCACTTCCTGCTTCTGTGAGTCACCCCCAGCCTCCATTCTTCACCCGAGCAGGGGCTCTTCCTGAGCCTTAAGAGTAGCAGCTGAATCCAGATTGCAGATTTCCAGCCCTCACAGGTCCAGCCTCATTAAGTCCACCTCAGACACGGCAGCCCCAGCTGGCCAGTGTCTCTTGCTCAGAGGTCTGAGTTTCAACGACAGGGGGTCCCTCCTCAACATTTCCAAGTTTTAATAATTGTAGCATCTTCCCTTTGTCTCTTCAGCTCTAGAGATGGCAGCTGCTTCCTGTGGTTAGCTACCTCTGTAATACCTTATGAGTTCATTTTCAACTACTTGGTTAACAATTTTGTACCTAGCAAACAATTCTTTAGGTTAAATACACTCTCTTCAAGTGACTGAGGTGGCTTCTGTCTCCTAACTGAGCACTGACTGTTGCTGGTTTAAATCTCAGCCCAACTCTTCCTAGCTGTGTGACTGTATTGGTCAGTTTGGGCTAGGTTATGCTGTGGTAACAAAACAACCCAAATTGCAGTGGCTTACAACAGCAGAGATTTATTTCACATTTGTAGAACATGGCCATGGCTGGCCACAGCCCCTAACAGGGACATTGCCCCTTCAGCAGCAGAGGAAAAAGAAGAGATGGTGGGACCTGAACAAGCACTTCTACTTTGAAATGGCAAGTGTCATATCTTCTTGTATTTCATTGGCCAAACATGTTCAAATCTGACATCAGTGGGGCAGAAAGTGCCATCCCCATAAGGAGGAGCTCTTTCAGGGAGAATGCAAACATTTTGAAGGACAATACATTCACAGTGATCTTGGGCAAAATATGTAACTTCTCTGAGCCTGTTTCCCTCTCTGTAAAACCGATATAATTATAGCAACTACCCATATTATTACTTAAGAGTGTATTTAGCTGTGTGTCTCAAAAATCAAAATAACTATGATTTAAACAAAGAAGTTTATTTTACTCTCATGTAAAAGTCCAGGATGGTGGTTCAAGGTTGATATGGTGGCTCCATGATCATCAGGGACTCCAGCACCTTCTATCTTATTGTGCTGCCATCCTTAACAGAGGCTTTTTCCTTATTATCGGAGATGGCTGCTCAAGCTCCAGACATCATATCCACATTCCAGTCAAATGAAAAGAGAAAAGGGAAAAAGCATGTCCCCTTCTGTATTGGTCAGCCAAAGGGGTGCTGATGCAAAGTACCAGAAATCTGTTGGCTTTTATAAAGGGTATATATTTGGGGTAAAAGCTTACAGTTACAAGGTCCTAAAGAGTCCAACTCAAGATGGATGACCATCTCTGCGAGGGTTCAGCCTTCCTTCTTCCTCTTAAGGCTCCGTGGTTCCAGCTTCTTCCAATCTCAGCTGTAGGCTGGAGGGCTTGTTTCTTTTGGGCCTACTCAGCTGCTCAGGGATCTGGTCTCCAGGTGCAAACTGCCAGGCGAATGGCTTAGCTTTCCCTGGGCTCCAGCATCAACACGAAGTTCTCTCCTCTGCCGTGTCTTCTACTGTGTGTTCTCCTTGAGTGAGTATCTGTTTATACAGCCCACCGAGGGGGTGGGGACTCAACTGTGAATCGCCCTAATGATGGTGGTCAAATCAAAGCCCTAATCTTGATTTAATCAAGTAAATGTAAAACTTTATTTAATACAAAGGCTATCACGCCCAGAGGAACAGACCAGTTTGCAAACATAATCCTTATCTTTTTTTGGGGTTCATAAATAATGTCAAACTGCCACAACTTCCTTTACTGATACTTTCTGAGTTGCAAAAAACCACTTCCACTTATATTCATTGGGCAAAACTTATGTTCAAAGTGACTGGCACATAGAAAGCACTAAATATATGATAGCTTTTTATTGTTTTCATTGTGGTTATTCATTACCAGGAAAGGTTTTGTGAAGTCTCATGGGAAAGTCCAGTACAAAATGAACAGCTCAGGTCAGAGCTGAGCCAAAGGGCAGAGCAGAAGGACTGTTGCTGGGATTCACCAGAGCTCATGGTAAGATTCTTCAAGAAGCTTGAGAGTTATTGCTACTTCTGGAGAGGCCGCAAACCCTGTGATTTATACCCGCAGCCTTAGATCAGGGGCTCAGTTTAGCTCAGGCAAATCGACAGTCCCGGCAGCGGTAGCGGTAGCGGCAGTCACCTTCTCCCTCCCCCTGGAAATCCTCGGATGGCTGGGTCTGAGCGCATCTCTCCCCAGCTTTGAGAGAGGATCACATCTCGACTCAGCAGGGAGTGCAGGGAGCACCACTTTGGGGTCCTGGCAAGGAGGGTGCGAGGGAGCCAGGAGGAGGTAAGCCCTGCTATGGGCATGAGACCACACAGTGGTGAAGGCCCTGGCAGGCAAGTAGCACAGAAAGCAACTTGGGCAGTCAGGCTTCTCACCGTCCCTCCACCTCCCAAAGCAAAGAGCAGCTAGAAGTCAGCAGGCCCAGAGAAAGAGCAAATCTGCCCTCTGAGCTGAAGGCCAAATGTGGGCTCCAGATTCTGCATCCAGCCCCAGGGGAGAGCAGGATCCAGAGGCCCAGGGTCAGAGGCTTTAGAGACAAGAGAAGAAGGGAACAAATCAGTCTGGGAAGACCGCGGGAGACAGGTTGGGTCCTCAGGCTTAACTGGACCGGGGAAGATGGGTCGCCCTGTGGCGTCACCATTTGTATCCACAGACTGTCAAAGTGGGTTTTCAGAGCAGCAGCAAGTCAGCCACAAGTCAGCTGGTCCAACCTCCCTCCTTAGCAACTCCTGAGGGGTTATGAAGTGAATTTTCATAAATTTAAATGGTCTTTCCCACTGATATAGGTTAGCATTTTACATATGGTCTGGCAATTCCTGTTGGCGTTTCATGACGTCCGGGGGCAACATTATATAATGTAGTTCAAGGATCAAGGACTCTGGAGTTAAAGACTTGGGCCAAGACTCTGCCACTCATCCAGGTTACCTCTCAGAATCCTTTTCTTCACTTTTAAAAGGGGAATAATGATGCCTGAAGGTTAGGGTTGCCTTAGAAACCTATCAGGAAATATGAACAAAGCACTCCCTTCCCTAAAATCTGAGTGCCACCAGTTGAGCAAAAAATTAATTTAGTCATTAATTCAATAGGGATATGATTAAGCAGAAAAAGACCTTGGGAAACGTGCAACTTCCAAACTACTTTACCTTCCTAACCCTCTGCTGAGGCCATAGAAGCAAAATAGTGGGTATTCCAACTGCCATTCATCCTGGCCCAAGAAATGAGGTGATCCTTGGTAATGGATAGGGCAGGGGCTTCCTCTGGGGATCAAGGTGTGGTGGAGGTTGTTGAGGTTTGATGATGGGTGGGTGACAGAGGGAGGGTCCCTGCTAATTAATCATACTCCCTTGCTCCCTGAGATCTAAGCTGCATGAGAAATAGACACAAGAGTCAACTAGGGATCAAAACGCCAGGTTTTTGTATAAAGCTGGACTGGAGAATGTAATTTGGACTTCCCTACTTCACCACCACCCGCCCCCCAAACCTCCCAGTTGAACCATAACTGTAACCATAAATTTATTTGCAATTCTATCCATAATCTTAACCAGAGCCCTAACCCACCCAGTCAGAGACTGGCTGGCTAATTACCTTATGAAGGAGAGGAGAACACATGTATCATGGTGCATTAGACAGTGGAGCTGAAAAACTGCATTCTTGCCTTCCATGGGGAGGAGTGAAGAAGGAGGAGAGAGGGAACAGTTCCCTCCAGGGAATAGAGTCTCCTCCCTTCATTACTAGTGGCTTTGGTGAACCCAAAGGAATCACCAGCCTCTTGGCAGCTGGATCTGGAGCCGGGTTCCAGGTTCACCACTGAGTGATGAGCCAGGGCTGCCCAGGACCTGAGACCTCCTAGGTGGTAGCAGTGGGCTGGTTCTAGGAACACTGTGTTTGCAGCTGGGTTCTCAGGACTAGCCCCCTGACACTGTGTGCTTGACTGGTGGAAAATCGCTGTGTGTGTATAAGAGTTTAGCCAGCTGCACAGTTAGAGGGAGCACAGACGACACATCACCACCTTTGCTTGTGACAAAAATTTCAAGTTCCCCAAACCACTCTCAGTTTCCATAATTTGCTATAAGTTTCCATATTTTGCTATAATTTTCATGGTTATGGCTTATTATAGGGAAAGGATACAGATTAAAATCAACCAAGGAAGGAGAACATAGGGCAGAGTCCAGGAAAGCTACCAAAAGCAGAGTTTCCAATGTCTTCTCCCCATAGAGTCATGGACACTTACTCTGTTGGTATTGATGGCTGGCGACATGCACAGAGTATTGCTAACCAGGGAAATGCACCCAAACTTTGGTGTGCAGAGTTTTATTGGCCTCCATTACCTAGATAGGATGGATTGCCCACTTGGCTGAACTCATTCTCTAGTCTCTCAGGAGGCTGAGCTGCGTGACCAAAAGCCCCCATTGTTAGACTATCCAGTACGATTCAAGACCCCAGGCAAACAAAGACAATCCTATCAGGAATGACATTCCAAGGTCTTAGAGATGAACTCTCAGAAACCAAGGACAAAGGCCAGACCACTTTTTGGGCAAGGTTAAATTCTTTTTCTTTTTTTTTTTTTAAGATTTATTTTATTTATTTCCACCTGCCCACCGCCCACCACCACCACTTGTGCTCGCTATCTGCTCTCTGTGTCCATTCACAGAGCATTCTTCTGTTTCTGCTTGTCTTCTCTTCTCATCTTCTCTTTGGGAGGCACCTGGAACCGATCCTGGGACCTTCTGACGTAGGAGAGAGGCACTCAATCTCTTGAGCCACCTTAGCTCCCTGGTTTGTTGTGTCTCTCACTGTCTCTCCTCTGTGTCTCTTTTTTGTTGCATCATCTTATTGCGTCAGCTCACCATGCAGGCCAGCTCACCACACGGGCCAGCTCACATTCACCAGGAGGGCCCAGGGACCAAACTCAGGACCCTCCATATTGGAGACAGGAGCTCAATCGCTTGAGCCACATCTGCTTCCCAATTAAATTCTTTTCTACACAGTGCATACACTAAACAGAGTCCTGGCCCTAAAGCACTGCCCCCTCTGGGAGCTGGTTTCTGCTTGGGTTGCCCCTCTAGGAGTGACTGTCAATGGCAGTATTCAGCAGACACCCCCAGGCTTCAACTTTTACTGGGAAAGAGAGCAATAGCAGGTAGGCAGTGCTGGAGATGGCACAGTGGCCCCCATCAACAGCCAGCCTTCCCCCCAGTCCACCCAGAGAGAGCAGCAAGCACAGGTGGGACCCCAGGTGGCAGCAGGTCCACCCCAGAACTGCTTCTGGGATAAAAAACACACATCTGGACAACACAAGTGTCCATCAAGAGATGGATGGATACACAACATGTGGTATATCTGTATAGTGGAATATTATTCAGCCATAAAAAGGAATGAAGTTCTGATCCATGCTACAACATGGATGAGCCTTGAAAACATTATACTAAGGGAAATAAGCCTAACACAGGAGGATAAATATCCTATGATATCACTGATATGAAATATCTAGAATAGGCAAATTCAGAGAGACAGAAAATCGAGCAGAGTTTACCAGGGATGGGGGTGGCAGGAATAGGGAGCCTTTGTGGGTGTGGAGATTCCGTGTGGTGTGATGAAAAGGTTTTTGTAGTGGATGGTGGTGATGGTAGAACAATATTGTAGACGTAATTGATATCACTGAATTGTGCACCTAAAGTGGTTGAAACAAGAAATTTTGTGTTGTATAAATGTTGCCACAAGAAAAGTAAAAATAAACCCACCTCTGAGATTTTTGCACTTACCATGGAAAGGGCAACCAGGGAGGGAAGGCATTCTCTTTATAAGCAGCCTTGGAATCATTTGATTTGGATTTTAAAAGAAATCCACTCTTAGTTGTAACCCCAACTGTTAAAGTGGTGCATATCAGTTATGTTTAGTCTTTGTCTTCTTTTCGTTTTCTTTCACATTGAAATTAGATTTTTTATGATTATATAAATATATACAGACTCACTTTCTTAAATTTTTTTATATTTTTAAAAAGATATTTAGATTACATAAATGTTACATTAAAAAATATAGGTGGGGGAAGCGGCTATGGCTCAATCAGTAGGGCTCCCGTTTACCATATGGGAGGCCCCGGGTTCGGTTCCCGGGGCCTCCTGGTGAAGGCAAGCCCACCCACACGGCGTGGTTAGCTGACCCAGCAAGCACAAGCAGCAAGGGGGGGATAAATGAATAAATAAATAAAATCTTAAAAAATAATAAAAAAAATATATAGGGGGGAAGCGGATGTGGCTCAATCAGTAGGGCTCCCGTTTACCACGTGGGAGGCCCTGGGTTCGGTTCCTGGGACCTCCTGGTGAAGGCAGGCCAGCCCACAAGGCGTGGTGAGCTGACGCAGCAGGACGACCCAGCAAGGGGAGACAAGCAGACACAGAAAAGCACGCAGCAGATGGACACAGCGAGCACAAGCAGCAAGGGGGAGATAGATGAATAAATAAATAAAATCTTTTAAATATATATATATATATATAGGGGATTCCTATGTGCCCTGCTCCCCACACTGCCCACATTTACCCACATTAACAACATCCCTCATTAGTGTGGTACATCCATTGCAATTGATGAACACATTTTGGAGCATTGCCACTAAGCATGCATGAGAGTTTACATTGTAGTCCATACTCTCTCCCACACACAACTTTGTAGGTTATGGAAAGATATACAATGGCCTGTATCTGTCAATCAAATGCCATTCAGGACAATTCCCAAGTTCAGAAAGCCCCCATGTTACACCTGTTTTCCCTCTCCCTGCCCTCAGGACTCCAGTGTCCACTGCTGCCACATAGATGCAGACTCACTTTTTTTGTTTGTTTTTTGTTTTGGGGGGGGGGCGGGATCAGGGGACTCTCCGTCCGAAATGGAGAGAAGAGCCCAGGCACACCATAGAGCGTGGCTTTTATTTGGTTTTTGACCAACAGACTCCCATTTAATAATTAGAAATATCCTTATAAATACGAAATCTTTATAAGTACAAAAGTGCCAGCTAGGGCGGCGCCTGCGGGCTGGAGCCAAGCGCCCCGCGTGCGCGTGCGGAGAGGCCTCCCGGGCGACGAGGAGGCTGGGGGTGTCGAGCCGCCCGAGCTGGAGGCGCCAAGAGCTCAGGGAGGCGACGACCACGGCCTCAGCGGGCGGGGAAGATGAAGGGGACCCGGATGGAGCTGGGAGATGTGACGCCACACAAGATTAGACAGTTGAAGAGATTCAACCAGGTCCTATTTCCAGTCAGCTACAATGACAAGCTCTACAAGGATGTGCTGGAGGCTGGCGAGCTAGCAAGACGTGCCTGCTTCCATGATACTGCAGGAGGTGCGGTATGCTGTAGGGTGGCTCGTTCACAGAATCGGAAAAGACTACGTCACGACACTGGGATGTCTGGCACCTTACCGGAGGCTAGGAGTAGGAACTCAACTGTTAGAGCATGTCTTAAACATCTGTGGAAAAGATGGCACTTTTGACAACATCTGTCTGCATGTCCAAAGCAGCAATGAGTCAGCAATTGACTTCTCCAGAAAGTTTGGCTTTGAGATTATTGAGACAAAGAAGAACTATTATAAGAGGATAGAACCTGCAGATGCTCATGTGCCGCAGAAAAACCTCGAAATCCCTTCTGGGCAGAATGCAGATGTGCAAAAAAACAGACAACTGGACAAATTACAAATGAACTTTCTTGCACTTGCTTGTCCCCAAATAAAAGAGAGGCCTATTGACTTTTCCCCTTCTTTCTTTTAAAGCCCCTTCCGTCCCACCCCCCCACCCACCCCCACTCTCCCGTTTCTCTTTCTTTCTTCTTTCTATCTTTCCTTCTTTTTCCTCTGTAAGTTTTAATACTTTCAGGACTTTAAACATTAATCATGTTTGGATTGTTTTCGTTTTCTGACTTTCTTGAGGTGGTTTCCCGGAAGGAAGGAGAAGGTATAGGTATGTTTAGTTTCACAGTTAACAGATATGGTCCCAAAATTGGGGTGTCAATTTCACATTTTTTAGCTAATTTTTTAAAATGTCCTGCTTTCACATTGAAGGGCAGAGCCTACGAAATATTGTATATTTCAAAAGACAGAAAGCAGCAGCAGCAATATCTTGTTCTCTAATTCATAGATAAGCTTAGTGTGTGGTGGTACTTGGGGTTTTTAAAGACTATTTGTGGCATACTAATCCCTAAGCATTGCCTTCACTCCACCTTTAGTCCTTCTTTGCAGTATCTCAGGAGCTGGACCATTATTCTTGTAAGAAATATTTACACTTTTTTTTTTTAAGCAATTATTTCCTCTCTGCCTTGCTGGTGGTTATGGGTAGATGGGGCAGGTTGGTTAGGTAGTGTTAATACTTTGATCTCAGTGTTTCAGTTAAACTCCCTTTTGCTAATGAGTGGGCTGGTTGTTAGCAGGCTTGTTTTTCCTGCTGATTGTTACTAGTGGCATTAACTTTTAGTGTGGGCCGATGAAATTACTTTAATATCCCACCTACAGATATGGCCTTTAACGGACCTAAAGAGGTTTGTTCTGATTTACTTTTTTTCCTCTTGTCCTTTTTCTTCAGTAAACCCAACAGTAGTTTTAGTCAACATTGTTAAAAATGCACTTTGTGTCCTTATAGGTCAAGATTCCTAATTAGACCTGAAGCAGGTATTTTCTCTTGGACATATTAAAAAGAACTTAAAAGAACGTTTAGATGAACTAGTGGCACATGCAAAAAAATGCATTTAATATCAGCTAATGCAGGCTGCTAAACCTGTGGCCACTGAGTGTTTGATTATATAGGAAAGAATATCTAGGCAGTATTTTTGAGAATACAGCTGTGCTATTGCTTATCTGTTGGCAAACATCCTAGATTTGATTATGCTCTGTGCCTACAATATTGAGTTTAAGAATTTGGGGAAGAATGGGATTGTTAAAATATTGTATCTATTCTTGGAAAAGTAGAAGTCTGGAAGTGTTAATAATGCACGTGTCACTGTGACTTCCTCTATAGACAGACCTGATTTATGCCAGAAAATTTTCTGGCACATAGGCAAGTGGCTTTAATGGGTTGATCAATTTTTGTAAGATGGGAAACATCCAAGAGTTTCTTGTTTTCCTCCTATAGTCCCATCTTCAATATTTATAAAATTTTAGATTGCCAATACTGATGGCCCATTACAATGTCTTACTGGATTTTTAAAACAGTGCACAGGGTTTGAGTTTTCTGTTTGACTTTAAAAGGAACGTTGATTCATGTCTATCCTCTTAAGTAAAACTCTAGTATGAAAGTCTCATCTCTCCAGATACACTATCTATAAAATGTTTATGCACATTTTATAATCCTAAATTCTTATTTGAGAATGTGAAAGTATAATAGACTTAAACAGTCTAATATATTGAGTGCCAAGAATAATAAAGAAAAGGAAAGTAGTTGATGAATGAATATAAAGATGTCTAATCTCAAGATAGTAAAAATCTAGAAAAGACCATATTTTCTAGATCATCAGTTTCTGAAGCAGTCCAGATTTAAGCTTAGAAGAAATGTTTCACATTAAGCACCTTTAACCTTCATGGATAAGCAGCTTGCTCTTGCCAAGAGAAGAGTGCTTGAGTTACAGAAGGCATTACTTTGAAGAATTCACTCTTTTTGTAAATTTCCAGATATCAAAATAGATTTTGATAGGTAAATGAGTTTTCTGAGATGACACTGCCTGTACTTATATAATCATTTTGCCTGGACTATCTAATCAGTCCTATGAATATATCCCTAAATGGGTTATTGAAAACAGAATAGCTATCTCATTACAATTAAGTACATGTTATTTAAAGAGGGGAAAAAATTAAATTTTGAATTGAGTATGTAGGCTTCCTGTCACAATTTCTTTTTTCACATTAGTCAAGGATTTAACCTAAATTGTAAATGTTTGTAAAGGGTTAATTGTCCTGCATCAAACTTGTATTAAATAATTCCATCCACTTACAGAGGAGATGAATGTGGAGGAGGTAGAAGCTGGGCACTCATTCATATGCCTGAGAGTCAGTAAAGACTGAGTGAGTGTCCCATGTTGAACTGGTAGTTTTTTTTTGTTTTGTTTTTTGTGTTTTTTTAAAGATTTTATTTATTTATTCATTTATCCCCCCCTTGCTGCCTGTGCTCGCTGGGTCAGCCAACCACGCCGTGCGGGCGGGCCCGCCCCCACCATGAGGCTCCGGGAACCGAACCCGGGGCCCCCCACATGGCAAACGGGAGCCCCACTGATTGAGCCACAGCCGCTTCCCTAACTGGTAGTTTTGATATGTATAATAAAAATTATCTTGAAGGTAAAACAATAATTCCATTAACTGGAAGATCACAGAATGTGTCCATGATATTTTTCAGGACAGATAGTTGTTACTGTGCTGTGAATAGGTAAAAATTATACTGTATGGTAATTGCATTTAAGTTCTAAAGAAAGAATCTGCAGATAAATCTATGCAATATGTAATTTATCCAGATTAGTTTTCATTTGGGTAAGGAAGTTCTGAAATACCCCCAAAGCAGTTTACTTAACATTTGAAAGTCCTCCAAAAATAGAGCTATTGGGAAAGCATCGTATATTGAGGTGGAAAAGAAAAGCTCCCTCAGTTTTTTGGAGGGAATAACTAAAAATACTTAAATGGCTAAGTTTTACTTGGTGTGGTTAAGATTAAATTTGTCAATTTTAACATTGCTGTTACATCTGAAATAAATTTAAGTGATGTTCTCGTAAAAAAAAAAAAAAAAAAAGTGTCAACTAAACTATCACTGCCTGAGATAATCACCATTACCATGGGTTATCAGGTTTTCTTGCACCTCTTTATGGATACACATATCTGTAAATTGTCATAAATGAGAAGATATTATTAATTTTTAATATATATTTTTACCAGAAAAGTTGTGAGTTTACAAAACAATCACGTATAAAAATCATGTTAGGGAAGCGGCTGTGACTCAATCGGTGAGGCTCCCGTTTGTCATATGGGAGGCCCTGGGTTCGGTTCCCGGGGCCTCCTGGTGAAGGCAAGCCCGCCCGCACAGCGTGGTTAGCTGACCCAGGGAGCAGAGGCAGCAAGGGGGGGATAAATGAATAAATAAATAAAATCTTTAAAAAAATAAAATAAATAAAAATAAAAATTATGTGAAAAATTCTCATACATCACCCCTCCACCAACACCTTACATTGTTGTGGGACATTTGTTATAGATGAGGAAAGAACATCATGAGACTATTTACCACTAACTATGGTCCATAGCATACATGCGGTATATTTTTTCCATACACCCCTATTTTTAACACCATGTGTTAGTAGTGTACATTTGTTATAGTTCAGGAGAGAACACTCTCATATTTGTACTGTTAACCACAGTCCATCTTCCACCACAGGGTTCACTGTGTTGTACAGTGCCATGCCCTGTACAATCTATTGATGGAGTTTCAATTAAAGGCCATGGCAACTGACAAAAAAGAAGGTCACCTTGGAATGTAGGAAACAAGCCCTCCATTCTCATGCTAATAGGAGCCAGGTGGGGAAACATCCTGAGCTTGTAAGATTTACAATGTCTGTGAATTACAAGAAGGAAAAGAGGAGCTGAGCCATTAACATTTAAGACTTGTTAATTTCAGTAAAATGTAACTGTCAAGTATCTATTGCCCTTGCACATGCTCACACGTATTTTCTTTGTTCTAAAGCCAATTAAAAGCCACACTTTATGAGGTGGCAGGTCTCTTCTCTCCATATCGGACAGAGAGTCCCCTTTACCCAGTTTTTCTTCTCTTTGTCTTATTCTTTCTTTCTCATCCATGGCATGGTTTTCACAGACCCAGTTCCTGAATGCCAACATATGGCGCCCAACGTGGGGCACTGAAAACGAAATTTTTCTTTCAGTCAGTGCGCAGACCAAGGAGCTCCTGAGAGCAGTTTTAAAAGAAAAAGGAAACAGAAAAGGTAAGCTTCATCCTTGGGATCATCAGGGTAATGGGTAATCAGCAGTCGAACTTTGAAGAGTTCTCTGGAGTGTTAAAAACTTTATTAAAATGCACCCGTGTAAGTGTCAGTGTATATTTTGATACCTCCGGATGGTAATATTAAACTGTTATAACCCAGGAGATCGACCACACTCAGACTTTAACCACTTTTATGAAGTTTATTGAGCTAAGCCCGCGGGCGTCTGCAGCACCTCTCATGCAGGAGAGAACTGCAGCACCCAGGTTTTAAAATGGCTCCTTTTTATAGGGGGTTGCTGTCGCTTGGCAGTTTGCAAGCAAGCGGGATAAACAGAAGCGGATTTTGGCAGTTAGCTAGCGTTTGCACAGAATGCCCTGATAGCCTGGGGCACAGCTGCAGGGTTGAGATGTCCTTGCAGGATTGTTCAAAGGAGGGGAGGTTGTGTGCTTGTCTGTCCTTGCGAGATTGTTCAAGGGAGGGGAGGTTGTGTGCTTTTCAGATAAGACACTTAGGAGGCAGTGGGAAACTTTTCTTTTCTAAGTTACTCTGGTTGCCATGAAGGCCTATGGGTAGGCTAATTTAGGGTTCAACAAAACTGAGGAATAAAAATTATTAAAAGAGCTCTATTCAAATGACCAACATTAAATAAGTGCATATATTAATAAATAAATATGGGTATTAATTTAAAATAATAAAAATAGATATAAACAAACTAAACCGTTATTCTAACAAGTTGTTTTTTTTTTTTTAAAGATTTTATTTATTTATTCATTCATTTATCCACCCCTTGCTGCTTGTGCTCACCGGGCCAGCCAACCATGCCATGCGGGCGGGCCTGCCCCCACCAGGAGGCCCCGGGAACCGAACCCGGAGCCTCCCACATGGTAAACGGGAGCCCCACTGACTGAGCCACAGCCGCTTCCCATCTAACAAGTTTTTTAATGTTGATGGTAATTGCATGTTGTCAGAAGTTTGTTTAAAAACAGTTTCTAAAATCATTGTGGTAACTTAAGTAAAGAAGGTATATAGAATGTGCTTTTATTACTAAAGAAAAGAAAGTAATTTTATCATAAGATAAAATGACTAAGTTATTAAAACAGTGTTGGAGTTTGTTCTTTCTCAGGGTTTCTCAAGTCATTGGTCTGTTTTGGTGGAAGTTTGCACAGAGCTTTTCTCCTGGGTGATTAGGAGGGGAGGGTGTTTTGTCGGGGTAGTTTCCTATACTTTAACCTTAACGTTTCCTTGAAGAAACAAGTTTTATGCCTAGAAAAAGATAAAATACTAAAAATAGTTAAGTTCATGTAATATAAGTTGAATGAAGTATTTAAAACTGTTGTACAATTAAAAGAAATTTTCTAATTTTATAACAAAGTTATATGAATAAAAAGTTCATATACTTTAAGGGCGTATAAAATTGCTGAAAATTTAGTAATGTTTCAGTGTAATATTAAATAAAAGTATACTGTTATTAATCATAATTTTAATTATTTTAAAAATAATAGTATGTGTTATAAAACTACCTCTCTGCCTAAAAATCAAAAGGCAGATGCTTTAACTTGTTTATATGATTTGCTCCACCTCTGCTAATAAAAAATAAATATATACATATATATATAATTTTTTTAATGGAAACTAAAATAGTGAGAACTTCAAGGATGCTTTGTAACAAATTAAAAAAGATAAAGTACATTTCAAAAGGCATTGTATTCCACTCTCCCAGGGACTGATGCATGAACCTTAAAATATACTGCCCAAGGAGTGTTGTGTTCCTTCCTGGGGAGGCTGGCCCCTTCCTCAGGAATTAGCAAAATACTCACAAGTTGGCATCTAAAGTATCAAATTAATTAATCCTAAACATAGTCAACCAAAACTCTAGTATCAGTTGCTAATTCAACACTTCCCAGCTAAAAGCTAAATATTGGTAAGTATATATATATATATATATATATAACTGCTCTATTTATCTGTCATTCTGTAACTTTGTTCAATCTTAACTTAATCTTTTAATTGGTTATGTTATTCATGTTTCTCTTTCTAATTGTAAGTATAAGTTTATTAAACTAAGTATACATATTAACATTTATCTTGTATCTATCAAGAACTCTAGGGAAGCGGCTGTGGCTCAATCAGTGGGGCTCCCGTTTACCATGTGGGGGGCCCCGGGTTCGGTTCCCGGGGCCTCCTGGTGGGGGCAAGCCTGCCCGCACGGTGTGGTTGGCTGACCCAGTGAGCACAAGCAGCAAGGGGAGGATAAATGAATAAATAAATAAAATCTTTAAAAAAAAAATAAAAAAAAAAAAAAAGAACTCTAACCAACAATAAGTCAAGTATATCAGTGTGTCCCCTGGTTTGGTAAGCATGTGAATGTATGTATACATACTATAAAAGATTGGAATATAATAGTTAAACCCCTGTTTATAAACAATAAAATTAATGTTACAAAACAAAAAGGGGGAGATGGAGGAGAATCTGCTAAAGACAAATTATCTAAAGCATTGCTTATCTTAAATTTTCTTAATAGACAACAAATTTCTAATACCACAGCCATAAAAAAGAAAATGGGCAGTTAAAAAAGGAATGAAAATGAAAAATGTGGACAACCAATATATTGGAAAAATGAAAGAACCAATAAATGGGAAAAAGGAGAGGTAAAATTTTGGGGCCGAGGTTTGCTCTTATCATTACAGAAACAGGAGAAGAGCAGTGGATCCCCTCTAGAAGAATCAAGCCTAGAGTTGAAGATGCTGCCAAGACTTAAACTATGGACATGGTGGTTTTACATTAGATTAATTATAGGTAAAGTATTAGGTCAAGGTAAGATACCACATCATAATTACACTTATTGGGCACACATAACCAACCCACCTCTTCTAGAGCTGTTAACTTGGAGCGATGAATCTTACCCAATTTATCTTAATCAATCTCACCATTTTCCAGGACCTATAAATATATGACTATGCTTAAAGCCAAAAGAAGAAGGGAAACTTATAGAAAATTTAACTTTACCTTTTATAGACTGCCCTACTTGTATTGGGTATGGTTCTGTATGCATGCAACCTAAAAATCACAGTCAAATTTATGTTCTCATTTTCCCTTCTTTGCCATATAAATCAGAAAATATGGTAAATCTTACATGTCTCTCTCACAACAGACTACTTAATGACAAATGGCATATTTGTCATGGGCTTACAGAGGTTGTGTTGTTTAATGATTCCTATGGAATTGTAAAGGATCGGGCCCTTATAGGGATACCGAAACCTATTAAAAACACAACCATATCTTGGTTCATTAATAATTCAACCATAATCACAAATGATAGTAATCCTTATTTCTGGAATTTTGGTAATACAGCATTTACTAACAGCTCAATAAATTGGAAAAATCAAGGAAGATATATCCCACAACCATGGGACACTAAACTTAACAAAATTCAAAGTTATTTGTGGAAATTATTTTGGGGAACTCTTCCAATTTTTGAATGGCAAGGCAGCAAAACTAATATTACTATTTTAAAAAGAAAATCAACTCAATTTCCTACAGTATGTGTGCGAGATCCTATAGTTTTATCATTGGAAAATTAACTTTTGGTGAAAGGAACATTAGTTGCTCCAATCGCTCCTTATTTATATGTCTTAAGAATTCATATTTGCAGGAAAATCAAGCTCTTTTTATAGCAAGAAGAAGAAAAGGACTATGGTTACCGGTTCAGATGACCAGACATTGGCAGCAGTCCAGAATCCCAGATGCTGTGGCATTTCCTCAACCATTATTTAACAAGAACTAAAAGACTGATTGGACTTTTAATAGCAGAAATTTTGGGACTGATTTGCATCATAACTGCTGCAGCTGTCACTGGCACAGCCCTGCATCAAGGAGTCCAGAATCAACAATATGTTAAGGACTGGCATAAAAATGCAAGTGAGATTTGGCATAGCCAGTCTTACATTGATATGGAACTGAATAATCATATGAATGATCTTGAAACAACTATTATACATTTGGGTAATCAAATTTATAATTTAAACTTGTTAAGAGCTCTTGAATGTGATTGGAATGAAAGTTCTATTTGTATTACTCTTTTGGCTTATAATAATAGTGAACATGATTGGGAGGAAGTGAAAAATCACTTGATTGGATATAAGCATAATGTTTCTATAAATCCTTTAGAATTGCAAAAGAAGGCATTGAGCATGTATCAAACGAATTGAAAGAAACCACTGGTGCAGCCATTTCATTGGTGGAAACAAAAAACAGTTCAAATATCATTTTGGATTGGATTTGGAATTATTGTTATATGCTTTTTTTTTAAGATTTTATTTATTTATTCATTTATCCCCCCCTTGCTGCTTGTGCTCGCTGGGTCAGCTAACCACGCCGTGCGGGTGGGCTTGCCTTCACCAGGAGGCCCCGGGAATCGAACCCGGGGCCTCCCATATGGTAAACGGGAGCCCTACTGATTGAGCCACAGCTGCTTCCCTGTTATATGCATTTTAATTGTTTGTATTGTCAAGGCTAAAGTAATTAGACCCAATAAATGCATTTATGTTAAGAAACATGGCCATTAAAAACTAATTTTGCATTACTTAGTAGAAAGATTCTACTCATAACCCCTTGGTCTTAATACTAAATATCTGCACAAAAAATATTCATTTAAGGAACCTGAAGAAGCATAAATATTAATGAAATTGCCTTCCATGTAAGAGCTCAAAAGCCTGACTGGTAGTCAGTGACGGGTAAGATTCTCAGAGGAGGACAACCTAAGACAGGCACAGTCACAAGAGCCTATGGAAGAAGACAAGTGTGACAGGAGGTCACCTTGTATCGGCTTATATAATGGTTCCTATGAGCTTTAACTAAAAAAAAAGGGGGGGAAATGATGGAGTTTCAGTTAAAGGCCATGGCAACTGACAAAAAAGAAGGTCACCTTGGAATGTAGGAAACAAGCCCTCCGGTCTCATGCTAATAGGAGCCGGGTGGGGAAACATCCTGAGCGTGTAAGATTTACAATGTCTGTGAATTACAGGAAGGAAAAGAGGAGCTGAGCCATTAACATTTAAGACTTGTTAATTTCAGTAAAATGTAACTGTCAAGTATCTATTGCCCTTGCACATGCTCACACATATTTTCTTTGTTCTAAAGCCAATTAAAAGCCACATTTTATGAGGTGGCGGGGCTCTCCTCTCCATATCGGACGGAGAGTCCCCTGATCCCAGTTTTTCTTCTCTTTGTCTTATTCTTTCTCATCCGCGGCACCGTTTTCACCGACCCAGTTCTTGAACGCCAACAATCTATCAAAAGTGTACACTCAGTGGCTCTCACTTTCATTACAGAATTGTGCAGTCATCACCTCAGTAAATTTTTTAAAGTTTTAACGTTTCCTTAGTCCAAAACAAAAAATCCCATACCTCCTCTGTTATTGACCCTTAGTATTGACATAGTACCTCCTTTGACATTGATGCAAGAAAATTACAATGTTGCTGTTAACTATAGTCCATAAATTACATTAATTGTATTTTCCCATGCATCACCATATTCTTACCACCTTGTAATAGTGACATCTATTTGTTCTAGTTCATAGAAGAACATTCTTGTATTTGTATTATTAACGACAATCCTCATCCACCTCTGCGTTCACTATGTTATTCAGTCTCTTAATTATCCTCTAGCTTTCTTTCAATTGATATTTATGTCCCTATATTACCCCTTTCAGACATAATCCCATTTATAAACCAGCTATTATTTATACTCACTATAACATGTTACCATCAACTCTCTCCATTTCCACACTTTTATAGTCAAGCTAATTAAAAATTCTACATACATTAAGCATCAGTACCCCTTCTCAGCCTTAATCCCATATCCTAGTAACCTATACTCTAGGTTTGAACTCCATGTGTTTATTCTTCATATTTAATTCATATTAGTGAGATCATACAATATATGTCCTTTGTGTTTGGCTTATTTTACTCAGCATAATGTCCTCAAGGTCATCCATGTTATCACGTGTCCCAATTTCATTTCTTCTTAGAGCAGCATAGTATTCTATCATATGTATATACCACATTTTGTTTATCCATTCATTAGTTGATGGACTCTTGCCAATTGTAACACTGCTATGAACATAGGTGTGCAAATGTCTTTTCACGTCACTGTTTTCAGTTCTTCTGGATATATTCCAAGTAGAGGGATTGCTGTATCATATTTAGCTTCCTGAGGAACCACCAAACTGTCTTCCACAGAGGCTGCACCATTCTGCATTCCCACCAACAGTGAAGGAGTGTTCCTATTTCTCCACATTCTCTCCAGCACTTGTTGTATTCTGTATTTTTTTATAATAATGGTCATTCTATGAAGTATGAGATGGTATCTAATTTTAGTTTTGATTTGCATTTCCTTAATAGCTAGTGATATTGAACACTTTTTCATGTGCTTTTTCACCATTTGTATTTCCTCTTTGGAGAAATGTCTATTTGAGCCTTTTGCCCATTTCTTTTTTAATTGGGTTGCTTGCTCATTTATTGTTGAGTTGTTGATCTCTTTATATAGCATGGATATGTGGTTTCAGATATGTGGTTTCCAAATATTTTCTCCCATTGAGTGGATTGCCTTTTTACCTTCTTGACAAGTCTTTTGATGCACAAAAGTAAGTTTGAGGAGGTCCCATTTATCCATTTTTTCTTTCGTTCCTTGTGTTTTCGGTATAAGGTTTAAGAAACCACCCCTACCACAAAGTCCTGAAGATGTTTCCCTACATTTTCTTCTAGGAGTTTTATGGTTATAGCTTTTATATTTAGGTCTCTGATCCATTTTGAGTTAATTTTTGTATAAGGTGTGAGATAGAGTCCTCTTTCTTTCTTTTGGCTAGGGATATCCTGTTCTCCTAGCACCATTTGTTGAATAGACTGTTCTGCCCCAGTTGGGTGGGCTTGACAGCCTTGTAAAAAATCACTTGACCATAGATGTGAGGGTCTGTTTCTGAACCATCAATTCAGTTCCATTGGTCTATGAGTCTGTCTTTATGACAGTACCATGCTATTTTTACCACTGTAGCTAGGTAATATCATTTAAAGTCTAGAAGTGAGAGTTCTCCAACTTCGTTCTTCCTTTTTAAGATGTTTTTGGCTATTCAGGGCCTCTTACCCTTCCAAATAAATTTGATATTTGGGGTTTCCACTTCTTTTAAAAAGGTTGTTGGAATTTTTATTGGGATTGCATTGAATCTGTATATCATTTTGGGTTGAACTGGCATCTTAACAATATTTAGTCTTTCGGTCCATAAATACAGTATGTTCTTCCATTTATTTAGGTCTTCTTTGATTTCTTTTACCAGTGCATTGTAGTGTAGTTTTCTAAATATAATGCTTTACATCCTTGGTTAACTTTATTCCTAAATATTTGATTTTTAGTCACTGCTGTAAATGGAATTTTTTCCTGACTTCCTCCTCAGATGGCTCATTTTTAGTGTATATAAACAATACTGATTTTTGTGTATTAATGTTGTATCCTGCCAATCTGCTGAACTGGTTTATTAGCTATAGTAGCTTTGTTGTAAATTTTTCAGGACTTTCTAGATATAGGATCATATCATCTGTGAATAGTGAAAGTTTTACTTCTTCCTTTACAATTTGGACACGTTTTATTTCTTTTACTTGCCTGACTGCTCTAGCTAGAACATCTAGCACTATATTGAACAACAGTGGTGACAGTAGGCATCCTTGTCTTGTTCCTGATCTCAACAGGAAAGTTTTCAGTCTTTCACCATTGATTACAATGTTAGCTGTGAGGTTTTCATATATGCCCTTTATCATGTTGAGAAAGTTTCCTTCAATTCCTATCTTTAGAGTAGTTTTATCAAGAAAGGATAATGTATTTTGTCAAATGCCTTTTCCGCATCAATGAAGAGGATCATGTGATTTTTCTTCTTTGATTTATTAATGTGATGTATTATGCTGATTGATTTTCTTGTGTTGAACCACCCTTGTATGCCTGGTGTAAAATCCACTTGATCATGATGAATAATCCTTTTAACATGTTGTTGGATTGAACTAGCAAGTATTTTGTTGAGGATTTTTGCATCTGTATTCCTTAGGGAAATGGATCTGTAATTTTCTTTCTTCATAATATCTTTATCTGGTTTTGGTATTGGGATCATATTAGCTTCATAGAATGAGTTTGGTAGCTGTATTAGTTAGCCAAAGGGGTGCTGATGCAAAGTACCGGAAATCTGTTGACATTTATAAAGGGTATTTATTTGGGACAGAAGCTTACAGTCACAAGGCCATAAAGTGTAAGTTATTTCCCTCACCAAAGTCTGTTGCCACATGTTGGAGCAAGACGGCTGCCAGTCTCTGCGAGTGTTCAGCCTTTCTCTTCCTCCTAAGGCTCTGTGGTCCCTTCCAATATCAGCTGTAGGCTGGGATAAGTCTCATCTCTCTCCCTGGGCTTGTTTCTCTCCATACTCAGCTGTTCTGTTCTCTCCACAAAGTCAGCTTTAGACTCTCAGGCTCTCTCTGTTCCTGGCGCCTCTGCCATGTCTATGGAGCCATCTCTATTCCTCTGTGTTCTTCTCCTATATGTTTACTTCCTGGGGCTCCAGCATCAATACTCAAACTCTCTCCTCTGCCTTGTAGTTTTCTCTATGAGTCCCTGCCCACCAAGGGGATGCAGGTTCAACATCCTACTGACATGGCCAAATCAGAGCCCTAATCATAATTTAATCAAGAAAAAGTGAAACCTCTGAATTTAATACAATCTAATACACCCAGAGGAACAGACAAGTTTACATACACAATCCAATATCTATTTCTGAAATGCATAAACCATATCAAACTGCTACAGTAGCATTCCTTCCTGTTCAATATTGTGGAAGAATTTGTGAAAGATTGGTACTAAATCTTCTTTGAATGTTTTGTAAAATTCACCTGTGAAGCCATCTGGTCCTGGGCTTTTCATTTTGGGGAGTTGTTTGATGATTGTTTCAATCTCTTGATTGTTGAGGTCTCTGTTTCTTCAGTGTAGGTTGTTTGTGTGCTCCTAGGAATTTTTCCATTTCATCTATATTGTCTAGTTTGTTAGTGTACAGATATTCATAGTATCCTCTTATGATCTCTTTTATTTCTATGGGGCAGTAGTAATGTCCCCATTTTCATTTCCGATTTTGTCTTTTTTTCTCTTTCAGTCTAGCTAAGGGTTTGTCAATTTTGTTAATCTTCTTGAAGAACCAATTTTTGGTTTTGTTAATTTTATTGCTTTTTTTGTTTGTTTGGTTGGTTTTTTGTTTGGTTTTTTGTTGTTGTTGTTGTTGTTGTTGTTGTTCTCGATTTCATGTATTTCTGCTCTTATCTTTGTTATTTCATTCCTTCTTGCTTTGGGAATAGTTTGCTATTCTTTTCCTAGTTCCTCTAGCTGTGTGGTTAGGTCATTGATTTTAGCTCTTTCTTCTTTTTTAATGTAAGCATTGAGAGCTATAAATTTCCCTCTCAGCACTGCCTTCACTGCATATTATGTTCTCATTTTCATTTGTATCAAGATATTTATTGATTTCTCTTGCAATTTCTTCTTTGACCCACTGATTTAAGAGTGTATTGTTTAATCTCCATGTATTTGTGAATTTTGCCTTTTTCCACCTCTTGTTGATTTCCAGCTTTATTCCATTAAGATCAGAAAAATTGCCTTGTATAATTCTGATCTTGTTAACTTCATTGAGATCTGATTTGTGACCCAATATATGGTCTACTTTGGAGAAGGATTCATGAGCACTCAAGAAGAATATATATCCTGCTATTTTGGGATTCAATGTTCTATATATGTTTATTGGTTTTAGTTCACTTATCATATTATTCAAGTTCTCTGATTCTTCATTGATTAGCCCAGATATTCTATCCAATGATGAGAGTGGTGTATTGAAGTCTCCAACAAATACTGTAGAGACAACTATTTCTCCCTTCAGTTTTACCCGTGTTTGTCTCATTTAATTTGGGGCATCCTAGTTAGGTGCATATACATTTATGATTGTTATTTCTTCCTGGTGAATTGCCCCTTTTATTAATATATAATGTCCTTCCTTGTCTCTAATAACAGCTTTGCTCTTAATGTATAGCTATTCTATGTACATACAGCTACTCTAGCTTTTTTTTTTTTTTTTTTTTGGTTACTGCATGCATGGAATATCTTTTTCCAGGCTTTCACTTTCAATCTATTTGTATCCTTGGGTCTAAAATGAGTCTCTTATAGACAGCATGTAGATGGCTCATATTTTCTTATCCATTCTGCCAGTCTGGGTCTTTTGATTGGGGAGTTTAATCCCATTAATTTGTTTTTAATCATCGTACCCTCTGCCCCCATGACACCACATCAGCTCTCCCACCCCATCACACCCTCCAGACAATCCTTGTTCACAAGCTGGTATGTGTCCTTCCTCTTCTCCCTACCCATACAACCCTCCACAGCTCATTGTCCACAGCTATAGACAATTGGCCTTTGTTTTATAAAAGGGGATCACATGTTTTCTTGCATCCGGCTTTTCTCTATCAGCAACACCTCCCAGAAATCCCTCCAGGTCCCTTGTGAAGGCTTTAATTCTTCTTGAATGGCTGCTTGATATTCCATAGTAGGTTACCTTAATTTGAAATTTCTTTGCTCCACTTTGCCCAAGGACTCCATTCTGCATGACAACTCCTCCAATGCACCTAGAAGACAGTGGGGTGGAGGGAACCAGGAACTTTGAGGACTGAGGAACTAGTTTCCTTAATACCTGATTGAGAGGAAGCTGGGAAAATTATGGAGAAAGAATCTTTTCAATAATGATGATGTTGAGGATGATGATGATGATGACTATTATTCACAAAGGATTTTATTGCTTTTTTTTCTCAATTTAATTTCTCAATAAGTAATTAATTCCCATGGTTCAAAATATGAAACCATATAAAAGAACACACAGTAAAAAGTCTCCTTCCAACCCCTGTCCCCCAGCCTCCCATTTCCCCACCTCTAGAGAGGACCACAATTAGAGGGGTTTTGTTTTTTTAAAGATTTATTTATTTACTTTATTTTTCTTTACCTATGCACCCCCCCCCCCAGATGTTTCTCTCATCTGTCTGCTCATTGCTTGCTCGCCTTCTCCAGGAGGCACCGGGAACCAAACCCAAGACCTCCCACATGAGAGGCGAGTGCCCAACAGCCTGAGCCACATTTGCTCCCTGTGGGCTGTGGCATCTGCTGGCTTGTGGCATTTGCTCGTTGCAGCAGGGGGCGGCACCTAGTTTGTTGCAGTGGGGGGCAGCGTCTGCTTATCTTCTTTTAGGAGGCACCAGTACCTGAACCCGGGACCCCCCATGGGGTAGGCAGTGCCCAACTGGTTAAGCCACATCTGCTTCCCGATTATTAGGTTTTGTGTATCTACTTTGTGATTTACAAATGATTTTTATTTTCCTTATCCCATTCACTTATGCCATTCCTTATCCCATCCACTCCTTATCTCATCCATTCCTCTACTACACTCATATCATCCCCATGTTACAAATAAGGGAGATGAGACTCAGAAAGATTAAGAGATTAAGCATACCTTGGACTTGACCTAAAATCTGTCAGATGCCAGACTCACTCTGCCAGGCTTTCTGTTCCCTGGATGAGCTCACCTTGTGGTTCAAGAAAAGGAAACCAGTCACAAATCCCTCTCTGGGGTGAGTAATGGGCTCTCACTATGAGTTATCAGTTTAGCAAGCTTCAGTTTTTGCCCCAGGTACTTTTACTCCCTGCAAAGCACACCTGATTCCTCTGTCAACAGCTGGATATGACCAGGTCATGGATCATCCCACCTTTTGCTCCACTCCCTACACACATTCTTGCAGCATCTGGGAGCTTCCAGAGAGGGCTGGTGCCTGTGCAGCTGGGCCTCTTCCATCATCTTCTCTCTGGGTGCCTGGTGCCTGCCCGAGGGCATAAAGGACAGAGGCTGGCTGTTCCTTCATCAGTTTTTCTACCTTGACCGCGAAGCCTTTTCCGGACCCTTTTTTGTTTGGTTGGTTGGTTTTTTGTTTTGTTGCTTTCTATTTTATTAGATTTTATTTTTAAGAGCCATTTTATGTTTACAAAAAACTTGCACAGCCAGTTTTCCCTATTATTAACATTTTGCACTAGGGCAGTATTTTTGTTACAAATGATTAATTTTTACAGTTGTATTAATATCACAAACTGTTTAGTTTAAAAAACAGGAATTAACTGTCTCACAGTTTTGGTGTCTAGGTGTTGGCAGGCCATGTTTTCCCAAAGGCTGGGGCATCCTGGTTTGGGTGGCTGGCAATCCATGATCGCTGGCCCTGTCACCAGGCCTCCTGCCACCTTCGGTCTCCTACTCCCGGCTGTCTTCAAATGTCCTCTGCTTATAAAGACTCCAGTCATATTGGATTAAGGCTCACCCTGATTCATTTTGGCCTCACTTAATAGGATCTTTCTCTTTTCTTTTATAAAAAAAAAAAAAATTAATAGGATCTTTGAAGATCCTATTTACAGATGAGTTCAGACCCACAGGGCTGGGAGTTAGGACTTGACCATGACTTTATGGGGGACAGGAGTCAATCCATAAGATGCATAATATCCTGTGTCCATCATTACACTATGAAGAGTTTCACTGCCCTAAAAGTGCCCTGGGTGCCACCTAGTCACCTTCCTTCCCCATGGACCCTTGGCAACCACCGTTCTTTTATAGTCTCTATAATTTTGCCTTTTTCAGGATGTCATATAGTTGGAATCATGTAGTCTATAGCCTTTTCAGACTGGCTTCCTTCACTTAGCAATATGCATTTATGGTTTTCATGGCTTGGTAGCACATTTCCTTTTTATCACTGAATAATGTTCCATGGTTTGGTCCTGATGCCTTTTGATAAAAATCCCCTGCTGCTCAGCTGGGCAAGATCATCTGGACTCTCACAGGCTCAGCCCGTCTGATCCCCACAACAAGCTCACGAGACAGGAAACAGAGCACAAGGAAACTGAGGCTCCGAGAGATTCTACCACCAACAAACGGCTGCCTGGGACTTAACCCATGGTTTTCGGATTCCAGCTCCCATGCTTGGTCTCCTGTACCATGCCATCCTCTGGAATGCCCAGGCTCTGTTCCTGCCTCTTTTGCAGGCAGGCAGTGTTATACAAAGGTAAAGGTCTGGGGCATGGGGACAAGCAGACCCAGCTTCCAGACCTGGCATTGGACTTGCCGTCTCTATTTTATCTGAGGCGTGTTCTCAGTCTCTCTAAGCCTCGGCCACCTGAAAGATGGAGATAAGCAGACTTGCCTGGTGAGGTCATTGTGAGATCACAACACAACGAGAACACAAGATGATGCACATAGCACACTCGTCTCAGATCTTCCTTCTAAGTAAGCAGGAAAATCTATTTTGATTTTTCATGCTATTTTGCCATACATATATATTTAATTTTAATACTGTATTTTCATTAACCCAATAAATCCAAAATATTATTGTTTGCTTTTTTCATACTAAGCCTTCAACATCAGGCATGGATTTTACACATACATTAAAAGAAACCGGAATGGTCTACAGGTTCGTCGCTCAGCGTGGCAGACTAGACAGACACACGGAACTAGGCTGGGAAGAAAAGGGGCTTCATTAGCCCCTCCTAGTAAAAGACAGGAGATCTAACCAATCTCAAATCTGCCTCCCCATCAAGGTTTTTTTTTACAGCTTTTATACAGGTTTGAAACAAAGAGAATTAATCATAGACATTATTTGAAACAAAGAAAATTAATAATAGACTCATCATCCTGGGGAAGCAGTTTGGGGAGCTTTTCTAATGTTTCTGCTCTGGTTAACATTTAAGATACATATTGTGCCTCATGCCTCTAAGTTTCTCAGTGGTAAGAACAAGGAATACGTGAAGCATTACAAGGCTATGTCATACATTTTCTTTACAAAGAAAGAGAAGTAAAAAGTCTGGTTAATATTAAACTCAACAGGACTATGTGCTTTTCTATAGAAACTCTGTCTATTCTAAGGTGCTTGCTAGGTTACATGTCCAATTTGTTTTGCTCATGCTACAAATTCTCCCAGTTATATTTTCATTTGCAATCATGGAATTAATTTTGGGGAATCATTCGATCTGGCTGCTTCCTGCTGAGATGGGGCATAGTAGTTATGGAGTTTTTTGGTAGAAACATTAATCCATGGTATGTAAGTAATATTGATTTTTGTTCAAGGGATTGGGTGAAGTCTCAGAAGTAGCTCTAGGTGAAGAAAAAGGCTTAACAATCTAGTACATAAGGAGACAGTACATTTTAGAATCACGTGGCTTATATTTATTAGTAGAATAATTATGAGGCTGGTTTGGAGAATAGTGCGTAGCCAGGATCCAACACTGGATGGAATCCAACTAAATAAATCAAAGAATTTGAATGGAGTGGATGGGGTTGACATAGCCTGAATTTGTTTATTCATATGAATCAGAAAAGAGTGGATATATTGTTAGATTCATCAGGAATGTAAGTGCAGCACTCAGCTTTTATTACAGTGCGTGTACCTCCTTGGGAAGATGTTAAAATGTTCAATGCCATTCGATTTTGGAGAACAGCCTTGTGCATCAGAGTCATTTCAGTATTAATAAGAGTTATATGATGGTAACTATCATTTAAGGCTTGAGAGATAAAATTGTTTAGCACTTCTATTCCTTCTATAATATCTTCAATTCCTATGGAAGGAACAAAAATTGCTGCTAGATGACCATACCAATGAAAGCTAGTCCATCTAGTTTGTAATGGGTAGGTTAGCTGCAACAGAAGGGAGGGTGATATGAACAGTTCCTTGGGCCCCTGGCAACCCCAGGGTACATCTTCATAGCTAGCCTGGTGGGAGCCTTGGCCACAAACTTGTCCTACAAATCCATTGGGTGCCTTTTGGGGCAGCCCAGTAAATTCCAGATCTATATTCCCAATCGGTGTCAAACCAATCACCTGCTTGTCAGGTGGATTGCTGACAATTTTCTGTTAATAAGTGTTCTAATTTATGATTGAGAGAAGAGTTATGTTGCCAGGAGCGGTTGCATTTTTCCCAAACTTGGGGTGCTACTTGACTTAGGTTGCCGTAACCCGCGATGAGCCAAACCATTCCATCCCAAAGTTGGGAATGTCCATCTTTTTCTATTACAGTTAAATTTTCAGATTGATGATCTGATCGAAAAGAATATTGTAAAGCAGTTTTAGTAGTAATATCATTTGAGAATCAGAGCCAATGACCAGGTTTTGTTAAGTTTACTGGCCAATAGTTGGGCTTGGCTCTGGTTATGTCTATGATATTTAATGTTCTTTGCTGTTTTCGCATTTCTTTTATGAAAGATTTTAAAGCTTTCCAGTCAGTACCTTGTAAAAGAGATACACACCAGGATAGTCCAGAAACACTTGAGGTTGGCAACTGTCCACAAATCTACCAATTAGACCGGTTTATAGAGTTAGCATAAGAATGAGCTCACTGAAGGAAAAGGTTATTGTCTTGTGGTTTTATAATTAAAGATAGGAAAGAGAGTATAAGGAAAAGTTGGGTAATCATGTTAATATGAATTAATTTTCAACAAACAAAAGCATTAAGTTAACCAAGATCCATACTCCTAGGAAAATGAAGAAAAAGGCAATTAATAACAAATACAATAACCACCAGTTACTTATTAAGGAGTTTTCCTTTTAAACAAATTTTTGAGTCCATCTAAAGGTTCACAGGTATATTTCTGCTCAGGGTCTTTGGGTGGGTCGATGGCAACAGCTTCTTTTCGGCTGAGTGGTAGAGAGTCACCATGGTTGTAGCTTGGCTCCAGTATGATGTATCCATGGTTTGATGCCCTGTAACTTACAAGAAGAGTGAGTGACAAGTAATACCAGCTATGGTCCTACCCATTTGGGATGTAGTTGTGCTTGGGGGAGTTAAGTTTTTCCTTGTTCATAGCCATACCCAGTCTCTAGGTTGGTAGTTGTGTAAAGAAGTACCTGTGGGGAACTTAAGATACTTTGAAACATAGTTATTGATTCCAGTTAAAGTTCCTCCTAGGGATTTGTCATATTGAATGGTGGCTAATTCAGAACTAGGATGCATATTGCCAGCATATTCCACATTTAGAAATGACCTTCCAAATATCATTTCATAAGGGCTTAAACCTAGTCCACTTCAGGCTCTACTCTTATGCTCAGGAGTGCAATGGGCAGGGCTTTATCCCTTTTTTTTTTTTTTTAATTTATTAGAGAAGTTGTGAGCTTACAAAACAATCGTGCATAATGTGAAAAATTCCCATACATCACCCTGCCACCAACACCTTACATTGTTATGGAACATTTGCTACAGATTATAAAAGAACATGATCAGACTCTTACCACTATGGTCCGTAATGTACATTTGGTATATTTTTCCATATACCCCCCATATTAACACTGTTATAGTTCAGGAGAGAGCACTCTCATATTTGTACTGTTAACCACAGTCCATCTTCCACCATGTGGTTCTCTGTGTTACCCGGTCCCATGCCTTGTACACTCTATCCAAAGTGTCTCTCACTTTTATCAGAGTTGTGCAGTTATCACCTCAGTAAACCTTTGAATGTTTTCCTTAGTCCAAAAGAAAAAATCTCATATCCCATTATTGACCATTAGAAGGTATATTGATATAGTACCTTCTTTGACATTGATGCAAGAATATTACAAAATCGCTGTTAACTATAGTCCGTAAGTTACATTAATTGTATCTTTCCCATGCTTCACCATATTCTTGCCACCTTGTAATAATGACGTACATTTGTTCTAGTTCATAGAAGAACATTCTTGTATTTGTATTATTAACCACAATCCTCATCCATCTCCAGGTTCACTGTGTTATTCAGTCCCTAGATTATTCTCTAGATCTCCTTCAATTGACATTTACATCCCTAGACTACCCCCTTTCCAACCACAATCCCATTATAAACCAGCTGTGTTAGTTACATTCTCTATAATGTGCTACCATCAACTCTATCCATTTCCACACTTTTGCAGTCAAGCTAATTGAAAATTCTATATCCATTCATTTTATCCAATATTAACTGTGTTTCCAAGCAAATTTTTGACAGATATTCTTTTCTTTTCTTTTATTTTTTTAAGGTACCGGGACCAGGGATTGAATCCAGGACTTTGTATGTGGGAAGCCGGTGCTCAGCCACAGAAGAACACTGGCTTCCCTGAGTTGTTTTTTTTTTCATTTGTTTGTTATTATTATTTTATTTTATTTTATTTTTAGGAGGTACCAGGACTTGAACCTGGGACTTCATACGTGGGAAGCAGATGCTTAAACCACTGAGCTACAACCTGCTCCCCAATGTTTGTTTGTCGGAGGTACCAGGGATCGAACCCGGGGCCTTGTATATGGGAAGCAGGTGCTCAACCACTTGAGCTACATCCACTCCCCTAGATATTCTTTTTTTTTTTTTTTCAAAAAAAAAAAGATTTATTTTATTTATTTATTTCTCCCCCAGCCCCTTGTTGTTTTTCACTTGCTGTGTCTTTTCATCTTCCTTGTTTCTTTAGGGGGCTCCAGGAGCTGAACTTGGGACCTCTGATGGAGAGAAGTCCCTAATCGCTTGAGCCACTTCCACTCCTTGCTTTGTTGTGTCTCTCCTTATGTTTTTTCCTCCCTGCATCTCTTGTTGTATCACCTTGCTACATCAGCTTGCTGCATCAGCTTGCCGTGCCTGCCTGTCATGCCAGCTCGCTGTCGTCTTTAGGAGACACTGGGATCCGAACCATGTGGTAGGCGGGAGCCCAGTCACCTGAGCCACATCCACTTTCCCCTAGATATTCTTTTTTTTTTTTTTAAGATTTATTTATAACTTATCCCCCCCCACCCCATTGTTTTGCACTCTCTGTCTGCTCTCTGTGTGTCTTTCTGTGTCTGCTTGTCTTCTCTTTAGGCAGCACCAGGAACTGATCCGGGGACCTTCCAGAAGGGGAGTGAGGCGCTCAGTCTCTTGCGCCACCTCAGCTCCCTGATCTGCTGCATCTCTCATTGTCTCTCTTCTGTGTCTCTTTTTGTTGCGTCATCTTTCTCCGCCAGCCCTCCACGTGGGCCAGCTCTCCTGTGCAGGCCAGCACTCTGCATGGGCCAGCACGCCCGTGTGGGCCAGCACGCCCATGTGGGCCAGCTTGCCTTCACCAGGAGGCCCCAGGAATCAAACCCTGGACCTCCCATATGATAGGCGGGAGCCCAACCACTTAAGCCACATCTGCTTCCCTCTAGATATTCTTTTTTTTTTTTTTTACCGGGAGGTCCCGGGGATCGAACCCGGGTCCCTCCATATGGAAGACGGACGCCCAACCGGTTGAGCCACATCTGACCCCCCTAAATATTCTTTTAATGCTTGGTTTATTCACTCTGTTTTTCCTCTGTATTGAGGTCTATAGTAAGAAGAATGAAGCCGCCAATCAATACACAATAAACCAGAAACATCTTTGACTACTTTAGAAATTTTCGCTTTGAATGGATAGAGGAAGTCCAAATCTGGGAATAATTTCTCCTAGCAAACATTTAACATCTTCATGGGTTTTCTCATTTCGGCAAGGGAAAGCTTCTACTCAACCAATAACAATGTCAAAAATACTAGCAGATATTTGAAATTTCCAAGGGCTATAGGCATTACAGTAAAATCAATTTGCCAGTCTTCTCCTCTGCCTAATCCCTGGCACTATACTCCTTTTGTTGAAGCTGGTACTTTTGGCTGGGGCCGAGGATTGGCTCAAGTGCAAGTTACACATTGATGAGTTACAGCTTGAATAGTTCAGCATAGGTTAGGGCCAACTAGAAACTGACTGAGCCATTTGTAAAGGGTTTCCTGCCGGTAGTATATAATTTGGTGAAAGTGTGTTATGAGGAGGTTTTCTCAAGAATTTTACTTTTATCACTGCATTCATTTTCATTTTGTAACCATCCTTGTTTAGTTAGACTTGTAAATCCTCATTCTTTTGCCTTTGCCTCTTTTTCTAAATAATGAGGTTTTCCAAATGTCTCTAGCTCAGGTCCTCGTTCACTATGAGGTAATAGTGGGTGGTTTGGGTAAAACAAAGCAAGGGTCATGGGGGGGTTCCCCTTTTTGCCATTTCTCTGGCTGCTTTATCTGCCAGTTTATTGCCTTTAGCTTCTTCATTATTAGTATCTTGATGTCCCTTACAATGACTAACTGCCAATTCTTTTGGTTGTAAAACTGCATTTAGCAGCTGTAAGATCAGGTCTACATGTTATTGGCAATGGCTAATAAACCATATCTTTCCAAATGGCTCCATGTGCATGTAGAACAGCTGTGGCAGTTTGATATTATTGATGAATTCCAAAAAGAATTATTGATTATGTTTGTAAACTGGTCTGTTCCTCCGGGCATGATACCCTTTGATTGTATTAAATTCAGAGGTTTCACTTTTACTTGATTAAATTAAGATTAGGGCTTTGATTCGGCCACATCAGTAGGATGTTGAGTCCCCGCCCCCTTGGTGGGTGGACACACACAGAAAACAACATGGCAGAGAAGAGAGCTTATCAAATGCTGGAGCCCCGGGAAGAGAGCCATGCTGCTGGCCTGATCGTTTACAGCTGGTCTTGTAGGGAAAGTAGAGCAGCTGAGCCTGGAAAGAGAGGAGCCCCGGGGAGAGAGCTGAGCCTTATGTCAGCCTACAGCTGATATCAGAAGAAGCTGGGGCTATGGAGCCGTAAGAGGAAGAGGAAGGCTGGACCCTGGCAGAGACCAGGAGCCATCTTGTTCCAACACATGGCAACAGACTTTGATGAAGGAAAGAACTTACTCTCTATGGCCTTGTGACTGTATGCTTCTACCCCAAATAAATACCCTTTATAAAAGCCAACAGATTTCTGGTACTTTGCATCAGCTCCCCTTTGGCTGACTAATACAATGGCCAAAGCATATCTAGATTCTATATATGTTCACCTTTTGTCCTGCACTTAGTTGCAGGACTCTTAAGAGAGCAATTAGTTCAGCTCTTCGTGCTGTAGTTCCTGCAGGCAAAGGCTTTGCTTCTAATATTTTAGTGAGAGTTGCTACTGAGTAGCCTGCTCTGTTTTCCATGGTCCCTGTAGCTGCTTCATCTGTAAAAAATTCTAGGTCTGGGTCTCGTCCTAGGGTGTCTGTTAGTCCTGGGTGGCTGGAGTATATACTTCATCAAGGAGTTGTACACAATCATGCTTGGGAGTTTTCCATTCTGGGTTTTCATTAAATTCAGACAATAAGGTACCCAGACTGAGCTTATCTAGAGATTTTGTGTGACATTTGAGTTGTTTAGTAAGATGCTTTGATATTTGCTTAGATGGTCAGTTTTTAACCATTGACCCCCTTTTTGTTCTAGTAATATAAGAGCATAGGGAGTGCATGTGACTCGAGTAGTTGGGTGCCTTCCTCCCACATGAAAGGTCCCAGGTTCGGTTCCCGTAGCCTCCTAAAGAAGGTGAGCAGACACAGTGAGCAGACAGATGAGGGAGCCATCGCAGTGGTAGGGGTGGATTTTAAAAAAATAAAAATCATTAAAATTAATTTTTAAAAAGAGAACATAATGCAGGATGAGGACTCGGGTGGGAGAGCCCTACAGGAACTTTGCTGCCTCCTGGAGAAGATCACAGGTGGCAGCTACTGCTCGTAGAGGCTGGCCAGCCTCTGGCCACCGAATCAGGCTGCTTTGATAAGGGTGCCACCAGCCGCAGGTTTCCCCCAGATTCTTGTACTAACACTCCTAGTGCAAAGTCTTGCTGTTCATATACAAATACTCCTAATTCTTTCATTAGGTCAGGGAGTCCTAGGGCTGGGGCCGAGAAAAGTTCATCTTTAAGTTTTTAAAATGTTAGAGAGGGACGGATGTGGCTCAAATGGTTGGGCATCCGTCTCCCATATGGAGGGACCTGGGTTCGATCCCTGGGACTTCCCAGTAAAATAAAGAAAAATATAAAAGGTGCACAGGCGCACAGTCAGGGCCTGCGAGCAGGTGAGCCCCCAGGTCCCACGAGTGGGTGAGCCGCCAGACCCTGCCGAACCACGCAACAGGATGATGACGTAACAGGAGAGAGACACAAGGGATGGCCAAGATGAGACATGCTGAAAAACCAGGAACTAAGGTGACACAGGTGGCAGAACACCTCTCTCCCACATTAGAAGTTCCCAGGATCAAATCCCAGTGAAGACAGGAGGAGAAGGATGAGAGGAGAGGGCGGGAAACAGACACAGAGTTGTCCAACGAATGGACACAAAAAAACAGCCAAAAAATGGGGGGGGGGGGGTTAAAATGGATAAAAAGGTAAATAAATTAATCAATCTAAATAAAATAAAATGCTAGAGAGCATCCTGGGGTCTATTCTGAAGGATCTTTTTCTTCCCCCTTCAGGGTTTCATATAGGGATTTGGCAATAAGTCCAAAATTTGGTATCCAGAGCCTGCAATGGCCAGCCATGCCTAGAAATCCACTAAGTTCCTTTTTGTTTCTAGGTTTTTTTGTTTTTGTTTTTGTTTTTACTGGGAGGTACTGGGGATCGAACCCCGGTCTCTCCATATGGTAGACGGACGCCAAACCTCTTGAGCCACATCCGTTTCCCTGTTTCTAGGTTCTGATACTTGCTGTAAAGATTCCTTTCTGCTGGGCAGTAATGCCCATTTTACCTCTGACAGTTTGAGCCCAAGATATTTAACACATGGGCTTTCTTTTCACATACTTCATATCCTTTTCCTGCTAACCTTTTTAGCATCATTATACTGTCTTGAGCTGAGGCTTGTTGGGTCTTCCTGGCTTTGAGTATATCATCAGCACTGAAGGAAAAGTCCTTGGAGTTGTACTCCATCTAAGTCCTTGGACAGTGCTTGCCTAGAAAGAGTTGGGGCATTTTTGAATCCTTGTGACAACACAGTCCAACAATATTGTTCTTGTAGTCCTGTGTCAGGGTCTGCCTATTCAAAAGCAAACCGTTTTTTGTGATTCTTTTTCTAGGGGTATGCAATAAAAAGCATCCTTTAAATCTGAAACAGTGAACCAAGCATAAGCACCTGAAATGCTGAAAAGGAGAGTTTATGGGTTAGGCACTATTGGAAGAGTGTCTTCTACTACTTGATCGACAGCTCTTAAATCTTGTACAAAACAGTATTCTTGTGTGCCAGGTTTTAGGGCCAGTAAGATGGGCGTGTTAAAGTCCAACTGGCAGGGTCTGATTAGGCCCCAGCTGAGGAATTTTTAACCAGGGGAGCAGCACCTATTTTTGCCCCGCATCTGGGTGGGTGTTGTTTTAAGTGTGGAGGTGTGCTGTCTGGTGGCAGCCTTCCCTTCCCTTCTTGCACATCCTTTGCTCTTCAGGTTCCCTCGTGGCCCACACTTCAGCTGGTACCTGTTGTTTCATTTCTTTGGGCACTCCAAACTTCTCGGTGCTTTCTGCCTGACCTAGCAGGGCTGCTTGCAGGGCACAGACATGCACCTCTGGAACCTGTATATTGATCTCATCGGGCGAGAAGGAGAGGGGGCTTGTAGTATTGAAAGCAAATCCCGACCAAGGAGAGGGATAGGGCATCCAGGAGTGCAGAGGGACTTGTGCATTTATTAGGTGTCTCCAGCCTGACACTAGAGCCTGGTAGGAAAAACCAGTCATTGGTAACTCCTGAAACTCCAATAATCGGGAGACTTGTCTGTCTTATAAGGGGCTTTTTTATTTAGAACTGAAAAAGTTGCTCTGTATCCACCAGATAATTTTCTAATTTCTTATCCACTTGGAGAGAGACCCAAAGTTCCTTGTGGGTGATCAGGATTGTTTCTAGGCTGGTGGAGAGTGCCCCTGGGCCCCATCATTCCATAGCGCTGTCTTCATCCCCACCAGCTGTGGGCTTTGGGTCAGGTGTCAGGAGCCTTTAGTGCCCTCTTCTTGGCAAGACTAGAACATTCTCACTCCCAGTGCCGTCTTTGCAATAAGCACATTGCCGGTGGCCCAGGGGTTTTCTAGGGCCCCGAGGTCTTACCTATCATCGGTTCCCTGTGCTGCTGGAGGCTGCTGCTCAGGACTGCTCCCAAAAGCATTTAAGTGCGCCTTACATGCAATTGTTTTCTTACGATGCTTTTCTTGGGCTGCTTCCCAATAGTGATAATTCCTTGAAAGCAATTTCTACAAGGGCAGAAATCGGCAGCCCTAGCCCTCCCTCCACTCTTTGTAATTTGTGACGATGGCAGGAGGAGCATTTGGGCAGATAGAAGACTGGTTAACATTGCGCCAGTTACCAGGATCTTCTGGGTCTAGGTCAGTGACCTGGCAGTAAGATTCAAGGAGTCTCTCGAGGAAGACAGATGGACTTGCACCCGGTTTCTGGACAATTTCTTGGATTTTGCTTAAATTTTTCTGTTTAGGAACTCCATCCTTGAATCCCTCTATTATGCAAGCTTTGTAATAACGTAGTTTAGTTCGTTCCCCTTGTTCGTTTGGGTTCCAACCGGGGTCAGTTATTGGTACTGCTTGGCTTCCTGGACATGAAGGGGGCTGTAAGGGTTACTATTGGCTAGAAAATCAGCATGATCTTGAGCTTTTTCTAATACAATCTGCTTTTCCTCTGAGGTTAAAAGTGTATTCAGTAAAGACTGAATGTCTGCCCAGTTAGGGTTGTGAGTTCCGAATACAGGTTTGAAAAGATTGTCCATCCTTCTGGGGTCCTCTCTGCAGCTAGGGACCCGATCTTTCCACTTATATAGCTCTGATGCTGAACATGGATTGTGTACGTGCAGATGGTCCCTTGGCTGTCCTTGCTTATCTATTCCTGCAGGAACTTGTGGGAGGGGACACTGGCCCTGGCCTTGCCCTCCTGAAGCCGAGGTAGGTACTCTGGCCGAAAGTTGCACCACTTCAGGTATGGGGTGGAGAGGCCACTTCAGGGGGCTCTAACAGTAATTCAGGTTTGTTTCCATCCCCTTGATATGGGGTGGAGGAGGTACTGGGGCTGTGGCAATTCCAGGCCTAGAAGTATTAGAAAGGATGATGGTGTCTAAAACTTCATCAGCATCGGTGGGGTTAGAATCAGGAAGAGGTTTTTTCTGATTTTTGCTTCCCTCGTTTTTATAATTATTTAATTCTTGCTTTGAAGTAGAGGGTTGATTAACCAATTCCTTAGCTGGTTGAGCTAACAAGTCCTCATTAGCTCTGGTTTTTGAACATTGGGAGCTTGGGGACTGACTAACCGGCAATATACCTTCCCCGAAACATTCCTTCTTCAAGTTTTCCATTTTGGGCTAGTGCCATAAAACATTGACAATAAGGAATTTCACCTCATTTACTTAATCTCCTACAGAGCAATTCCCATTGTAGGATAGTGTTGTAGTCCGAGGACCCCTGGGCTGGCCGTTTCTGTTCATCCTCTAATACATGCTGAGGCCAGACTTCCTTACAAAGACAGACCGTTCTCTTTTTAGTCACGGGTTCATACCCAGCTGACTTAATACTGCAGCCTAGGGGTGGCTCTTTCCCGTTACCTCTGAACTCTGGCTATTTCCCATTTCAGTTAAGTCGGATTAAACAAATGCCAAGAAACCAAGGCCTAGGCCACCATCTCAGCCACCCCTCCTCATGCCAGGGGCTGCTCCCTTTCCTATTCCAAGCCCAGAAACCAAGTGCAACAAATGGCCGCTTACAGCCTGGGCAGGAGCTGCTGTGCTGCTGAGAAGGAGGACAATCCAATTCTCACATAGGACGCAGAGAACAGGACCCATTTCCTTCGCAGCTCACGGCTTGAGGACCCTGGGCGCCTGGGGCAAGAGGATCCCGTCTCCCACTCTCAGAGAGACTGCTCCGGTGGCCACAGAGCGGGAGCCCACCAACGTCTTACCCCGGGGGTCCAGGAGCCCACCGCGCAGCGTCGTTCTCACAAGGACATTGGTCCCTTCTGGTTCACTAAAGTGAAGGAGACCGGGACAATCCACGGACTTGACGCTTGGTGCGGCAGAATAGAGAGACACACTCAGCTAGGCTGGGAAGGAAAGGGGGCTTCGTTAGCCGGCAGAGGACAGGAGATCTAACCAACCTCAAAGCTGCCTCCCCATCAAGGGCTTTTTCACAGCTTTTATACAGGTTTGAAACAAATTAATCATAGACGTGATTTGAAACAAAGAAATTAATCATAGACTCATCATCCTTGGGAAGCAGTTTGGGGAGCTTTTCTAATGCTTCTGCTCTGGTTAACATTTAAGATACGTATTGTGCCTCATGCCTCTAAGTTTCTCAGTGGTAAGAACAGGGAATAAGTGAAGCATTACAAGGCTCCGTCATACATTTTCTTTACAAAGAAAGAGAAGTAAAAGGTCCGGTTAATGTTAAGCTCAACAGGACTATGTGCTTTTCTAGAGAAACGCTGTCTAGTCTAAGGTGCTTGCTAGGTTACAAGTCCAATCTGTTTCCCTCATGCTACAACACCACATCTCTGTTTGGACCAGCCACGTGGGTAGTGGCTATTGTATTGGACAGGGCAATTCTAGAATATTCTGAAGAGCTCTTTTAATGGATTTGTTCATTACGATCATCTACAGATATTTTTTAATAAGCCTTTGATTTTTATTACTCAAAAAAGCTTCGTATTTTTTTATTTAGCTTTCTGACTCTGTGCTTGTGCTTTCAACACTTTCAGAACAATGTCCTGCTCCTCAGTCAGGAAAGCACACTTGATCCTGTCACAGGCACATTCAGCACACACGGAACCACCACAGGCTCTGCTGACAGGGTTTTTTGTTTGTTTGTTTTAGGTAACCTCACAAGAACTTTATATATATATATATATATTTTTTTTTTTTTACCGGGAGGTACCAGGGATCGAACCCCGGTCTCTCCATATGGTAGACGGACGTTGAACCTCTTGAGCCACATCCGTTTCCCAAGAACTTCTCACAGCACGAACCCCTCGAAGTCGGCCTGGGTGCATGTCACATGTGGATTTTGGTGCTTTCCCGACCTTTCTGGTTTAAAGGTAAATTCTATTACCAGGGCCCTGGGGTCGCATCACCTCGTTGGCAGCAGTATTGTAGGATAGCTTACAATGTACGGAAATGCTGGACCATTTTGAATGCTTCTAGGAACTGTCCTGGCAAGAGGAGAAGCCTCTAAGGATATTCTTGCCTTGCATGTTTAAAACTTATTCTTAAGATCCAGTTCTCCTCCCTCCTAGGAGACAAAGGCCTGGATTCTCACATCTTAGAGTTTGGGGCAGTGCTTTGCACCAAACAATTGACATCTGCACTGGGGTTGGAAGGGTGAGTGGTCAGACAAACAAGCGGGTGGTGTGTCCAGCAGGCACCAAGGACACTTAGCAGGTTGAGAGTGCCTGGGCTTCTCCCAAAACACTCTTCTAGGTGGTTGTAGCCAGCAGGTGGCTGGAGGGGGTATGGGGAGAAGCCGAGAGAGGTAAACGGGCCTCAGACCCTCACAGAGGGTCCCTGACCGGAATCCCACCCGAGCTCTGAGTCCAAGGCTATTTTAGGCAGGAGGGAAGAGCAACAGAATCCCCTTGGCACCTCCAGCTACCCCACAGCTGAGGAAAGAATTTTTTTTTTTTTTTTTTTGCTTTTGGCTGAACTCATCTGTTTCTCCTCCCAAATGCAGGCTTTCCATTTGGATAATTCTGTTTGCCCTAGATGGACCAGGCAACCCTTCCCACAGCTAGAATAATTTCAGATAAACATGATCACTTATGTCTAAATATAAAAGCCAGGACCATAAAACCACTAGAAGAAAATGTAGGGAAACATCTTCAAGACCTTGTGGTAGGTGGTGGTTTCTTGGACCTTACACCCAAAGCAAGTGCAACAAAAGAAAAAATAGATAAATGGGATCTCCTCAAAATTAAACACTTTTTGCACCTCACAGGACTTTGTCAAAAGGGTGAAAAGGCAGCCAACTCAATTGGAAAAAATATTTGGAAATCACATATCTGAGAAGGGCTTAATATCCAGGATATATAAAGAGATGTAACAACTCAACAATAAAAAGACAAATGACCCATTTAAAAAATGTGCAAAAGACTTGAATAGACATTTGTCCAATGAAGAAATACCAATGGCAAAACAAGAAACAAACAAAAAAAAAAACACACACACACATGAAAAAATGCTCAGCATCACTAATGATTAGGGAAATGCAAATCAAAACTACAATTAGGTATCATTTCACACCTCTCAGAATGGCCACTATTAAAAAGACAGAGAACTACAAGTGTTGGAGAGGATGTGGAGAGATAGGAACATTTATTCACTGTTGGTGGGAATGCAGGATGGTACAACCACTATGGAGGACTGTTTGGCAGTTTCTAAAGAAGTTGAATATAGACTTGCCACATGACCCTGCAATACCACTACTGGGTATATACCCAGAAGAACTGAGAGCAGTGACACGAACAGACATCTGCACACCGATGTTATAGCAACATTATTCACCATTGTCAAAAGTTGGAAACAACCCAGGTGTCCATTAACAGACAAATGGATAAACAAACTGTGGTCTATTCACACAATGGAATATTATGCAGCTGTAAGAAGAAATGAAGTCGTAAAGCATATGACAATATGGATGAACCTGGAGGACATTATGTTGAGCGAAGCAAGCCAGACACAAAAGGACAAATACTGTATGAATGTGTTACTAGGAACCAAATATATTGTGTAACATATTGTTTGACTCAGAAAAAATTTTATATGTATGCAGTACATTTAATTGAGAAATGTATGTACTTATTCATCTGTGTTTACCTTTTAGATTTCAATTGTTTGTATTTTCAATTATTAAATGTACAAAATAAGGTTTTTAAAAATTGAAAAAAAAAAAGATCACTTATGAATTTGGGAGAGGAAAAATTCAGACACATCTAAAGGAAAGTCAGAAAGGTCTTGATCATGGGGAGGGAGGGAAAGGCAGAAACGAGAAACAAAACAAACCCACTAAACTGCGTCTGAGCGTAGCCTTGCTGCAACCTAGCAGACCAAATCCATGTTTCTCACTAAAACCACGGAGGGAAAAATCCTCTACGGTTTATACTGAACAAGGAAGTGGTGCACAGAAAACAACAGCGCTGGGCTGGTGATTCCTAACTTAGGATGTGTAACATGTTGCCGGCAGGCTCTTGCTTTGTTTATGCGGCCATCTTTATTGTTTTAACGAGTATAAAAATGTTTCTAAGTGTAACCTGAATTTCCCCAGGCCTTGCAACATGTAGTGTATCTTGGTGTTACATTAACAGTAAAAATCATTTTTTTTCCTTCATTCTCTGCCTGTCTTAGGCAGAATAATGGCCCCCCAAATATTTCTATAACCCAATCCCCAGGAACCTATGGATATGTTAGGTTCTATGACAAAGGGCAATTAAGGGTGAGGATGGAATTAAGGTTACGAGGGCTTAAAAACAGGAGATTATTTTGGATTATCTGTGTGATAATCCAAGTGTCCTTAAAAGTGAAAGAGGGAATCAGAAGAGGGAATCAGAGCCACGGGGGCATGAGCCAGACTCAGCCCAAGGCGGCTGGCTTTGAAGCTGGAGGAAGGGGCCCGAGCCAAGGAATGCAGGCAGCCCCCAGAGACAGGCACAGGCCAGGAATCGGAGTCTCCCCGAGAGCCTTCAGGAAGAATGCAGCCTTGACTTCAGTGCAAAGAGAGCCATTTCGAGTTTCTGGCCTCCAGAACTGTAAAAGAAGAACTTGGTGTTATTTTAAGCCAAGATGCGATTATAGCAGCAATAGAAAAGCAAGATCGTGCCCTGACTTGCGGACCCAAGAGCTCGGCCCTCCCTGCCCACCTCCAAGTCTCACTCGGTTTATTCTGGACCGATGGCCCCAGGGGTGACTCATGCAGAGTCCACAACAGCTCGCCCCTGTTCTTCGCCTCCGCATCCTTCAGTGCCATCCGATGCCCACGTTGCCTCTGGGCCTTGCTTCGCCACCGCAACTGCTGCCCTGACGCCCCGAGAGCACCGGTGCCTGTCCCAAGGGGACCCTGTTGTGGGGACACACAGAGGCTCAGAGGCTTGGGTTTTTCTGTCCCTGTTGACTTCGTCACCCCCACTGTTGTCCAGGAAGAAGCTGAGAGGAGACTCCTTTCCCCACTCTGGGTTTCACTTGGGCATCTGGCCGTGAGGGAGGGTTGCCTGTGCTCCTGCAAAAAATCTTGGTGTCTGCATGCAGCCACCTCGGGTGCCAAGTGCTGCGAACGCCAGGTCATCTGACCTCCCCCACCCCAGCTCTCCCCCAGGCTCTAGCTCTGGCCCTGTTCCTTCCGCCAGATGCCCTCATGTAAAGACCCACCCACTCTTTCCTGGATAGACCGCATCCACCCCAAGGCCACCGATCCCCTTCCACTGCCACCAAAGAGCTGCAGAGGAGTACTTCCCGCCCTGCTTCCTGACCCAGGTCTCTGGAATCTTGAGTTCCTCCACAGCCAATTCTGCCTCCTCCGAGGTTCTCAGGACCTTGACCTGCCAGTGAGAAAGAGCCACTGAGATGCTTCCTGGAAGGGGAAGGGGCTCCCGTGGGGCCACCAGACCTCCACCTGCAGCTGGCACTGCGAGCAGAGAGAAGTCAGGGCCTTGCCCAGGTTTGTGCCCTCAAGGGCTTGCTTGCCAAGGCAGTCTCTTTTGGAGTGAGATGAGGATGTGGCCGGAAGCTGAGTACCGCCCCCACCCCCCTACACACACACACACACACCCCCCAAACCTCACCCTCGGTAGACATCAGGAGCAGGCAGGGGTGAGCCTGGGAACCCACCCAGCCCAGGGCAGGCCCAGGCTCCCTCACAGTCCCGGGGGGAGCTGCCCTCGGCTGCCAGAGCAGGCGGGGGAGGGAGCCAGACGCCTCCTGCAGCTGGGGCTGGGCCCACCCTGTCTGCAGCTGAGTCTCTAGTGTGAGCTCATTTGCATAATTTGGCTCAATATTTCCTGAGCCAGCCTCATTTTCTGGGCTGTCTCCCTGGCGGACAGCTGGGGAGGCTGCAATCACAGGCAGGCAGGGGAGCCTCTGGGAGCTCCTGAGAGGCGGCTTCCAAACCAACCCAGCCCTGGGGCGAGCTCCCTGCGGCCGGGACCCTGCCCCCAGGCCCCCTGCAGCCGGGGCCCTGCTGGGACCAGCACCTGCAAACAAGGGGGTCCCTGGCGGAGCCAACAACCACCCACGGCAACAATAGCAATAACCGTTACCCGGGTCCACCAGTGACTCCTGACGACGGGCTTGCTGGGTGCCGGCGAGCAGGCGCTGGGCTAAGCCTTTGGCTTCTCGCAGCCATCCCGGCGAGGGAATGAATCAGTTAGGACCGTTTCAAGCAACCTTTTGGACGAAAGGGGACTTTGTGAGCCCAGGAAGAGTGTGCATTCCAGGCACAGCTCGATTCGGGATGTGACTGATGGTACCAGGACTGAAGTTTCCTCCAACTGCAGGCTCCACTCCCAGTTCCGCACTCACCCAGGGCTAGTGGGCAGGGAAGTCGGACGTGATCGCCGGAATCCCAGGAGCCACTAGGCCTGCACAGGCTTGGCCCATCCCTGCCGCCAGATTTTCCTCCAGCTGCCATCACAAATGACCACAGACCCAGTGGCTTAAAACAACAGAAACGTATTCTCGCAGTTCTGGAGGCTGGAAGTCCGAAATCAAGGTGTTGGCAAGGCCACGCTCCTTCCAGAGCCTCAGAGGACCCTTGCTTGCCTCTTCCGGCTTCTGGTAGCCCAGGGGTTCCTTGGCTCGTGGCAGCTTCACTCTAACCTCTGCTTCCGTCTTCACGGGGCTGTCTCCTCCCTGCGTGTCTCTGACTCTGGGTCTCTTCTCCCCTTCTATAAGGACACCTGTCATACTGGATTTAGGGTCCACCCTACCCCAGCATGATGTCATCCTAACCTTTTCCATCTGCAAAGACCCTATTCCAAATAAGGTCACTTTCACAGGCACCAGGGCTTAGGCCTAGAGCAGATCTTTTGGGGGAGCACAGTTCAATCCACAACCAGGCACACAATGATGAGCTTGGTTGAGGTCGTAAGCTCCCCGCTCCCCTGACCTCCTAGACCAAGAGGAGGGAAGAGCAGGTCCCCAAGTAGAGATCAGCAATTCCTTTGGACAAAGAGGAGGCAAGTAGCAAGTGTTCCTGACTTCTTGTCTCCATTATTCTGATAAGGAAACAGACCTAGAGTAAGTGGCTCTCTGTTTACCCAGACAGAAAGTCCTGGAGCTGGTATTTGAACCTAGATCTGTGTCACTACAAAACAATCACTCTGTCTTCCCAGGGTACTGCCTTAACCGCCCCCCCACCCCCACCCCAAGGAAAAATCCCAGAAAGAAATACAATCTTGGTTCCACCAGTTGGAGCAGGCAGTTGCACGGCGCCCTATGATTAGAAGGGCCTGGGCTTGTTTTTTTTTTTTTTTCCCCAAAGATTTATTTTTTTATTTATCTCTCCCCACCCCCTTGTTGTGACTGTTCATCTTTTTTGTTTCTTTAGGAGGCACCAGGAACCGAACCCAGGACCTCCAATGTGGGAGGGAGGCACCTAATCACTTAAGCCACCTCCATTCCCTGCTTTGTTGTGTCTCTCATTAAGTTTTTCCTCGTTTCTCTTGTTGCACCAACTCGCCGTGCCTGCCCATCGCGCCAGCTCACAGTCCTGCTCGTTCTCTTTAGGAGGCACCAGGAACCTCTGCTCCCTGCATTTTTGTGTCTCTTATTATGTTTTTCTTCTTGTGTCTCTTGTTGCATCATCTTGTTGTGTCAGCTTACCATGCCTGCCTGTCGCCCCAGCTCACTGTCTTATTTAGGAGGCACCGGGAACCGAACCAGGGACCTCCCATGTGGTAGGCAGGAGCCCAATCGCTTGAGCCACATCCCTTTCCCCTTGTGCTTGGTTTAATGCTCTACCATCACCATCTTGAAATCCTTAATTACTTTAAAACAAGGAGCCTCGAACTTTCATTTTGCACCAGACCCTGCAAATGACGTTGCTGGTCCTGGGTGGTGGTTTAGACAGTTTTCTTGCTCTTAAGCAGACCCGGTCCCTGGGGTGTTGGCGTCCTGGGAGCCCTTGTAGACTCCAGGTCTTAGCAATTCCTCCTTCTTCTCCCCATGACGAGCTGAACCCATCCATGCCTCAGTTTCTCTGCTGAACACTGCAGCTCCTTCAATGAGAGACTGACTCTGAGCTGAGACCTCTTAACAGGTCCCCAAGGTCCAGTCCCTGCCCCTTCCTCTACTGGCCCGGTGACCTGAGGCTGCTAAGAATGAATAAATCCAACCACCAGGACAACTTCCCACCTGAGACCAGGGCTCCTCTGGGCTACAGCTGCCGCCCACCTGCCTGTGCTTTGGAAATGACACTGAGAACCCAGAGTTCCACTTCCTGCCTCTGTCTGCCCTCTCCCAGACCTGAAGATTTCTGGCAGTATGCAACATACACTCTAAACAACAGTTGCACATGACACCCACTGTGCCCTCCCTCTCGAGAGGTTCCCAGGGGGGCATCTCCTCGGCCAAGGCCTGCTATTGCCAGCACCTTCACGATGCCAGGGAAGTACCAGGTCCTGCTCAGAGACAGAGAGTAGGGGATCTCCCCAGTTAGGTCAGAGAGTCCCCTAGGAGCTGTGCTAAGTCCCGGAGTCCTGAAAAGTCTCTCCTAAGCCCACTCCTTTCAGCTTCTGTAAACAACTCTTGAACACACATCCACATCCACACAGGAATATGCAAAAGTTGGAGGTCAGAGCATTGCCCGAATCTTCCATGTAGAATAGTGAGGTTTGTTACTTGTTCCATTACTTACTTATTCAATAAATACGTTATGATGGTTTCTCTCTTCCAGGTACAGTGTTAGGTAGTAAGGTGCAAAGGAAGCAGACTCAGAAAAATAACAATGTAGAAGAATAATCTAGAAGAAGTTAATAATGTAGTGCTTAAGGCCAGATCGGGAATGCTGTTGGGGATTAAATGAGTCACACACATTAAGTCCTGGTACATAATGGAAGCCACGTCAGGGCTGATGGTCATTATTATGGCTCAAAGTTTCAACTGCATTTACAACATAAACTAGTTTTTCGTGATCACACAGACTATTTTGTCCCTTGGAGCCACAACGATCAATAATCTCTGAGAAGAACTTCTACTGCCATATCTGTCCAGAAAATCAATGCTAGCCTGCAGTCCCTTTGTTTTTATTTTTTAAATTAAATTAAATTTCATGGTGATAACACACACATATATAGCAAAAAATTTACCCTTTTAATCATTTAAAGCATATAGTTGAGAGGCATTAGTTTCATTCACAAGGTCATGCTACCATCACCACAATCTATTACCAAAGTTTTTCCATCACCTCAAACAGAAACTCTGTACCCATTAAACAATAACTTCCTATCCCCGTTTCTCCCCAGTCACTGGTAATTTTTAATCTACTTTCTGTGTCTATGAATTTGCCTATTCTAGATATTTCACATAAGTAGAATCATACAGCATTGGTTCTTTTGTGACTGGCTTCTTTTCACTCAACTTGGTATCTTCAAGGTTAGTCCAAACCTCATTCCTTTTCATGGCTGAATAATATTCCATTTTATGGCTATATCCCATTTTGGTTTTCCCTTCATCTGTTGATCAACACTTGGGTTGTTTCTACCCTTTCGCCTCTCGTGAATAACGCTGCTATCAACATGGCTGTACGTGTATTTGTTCAGGTCCCTTCGGGGTATACACCTAAGAGTGGAATTGCCGGGTCATATGGTAATTCTAGGTTTAACTTTTTGATGAACAGCCAAACTGTTTTCCACAGTGGCTGCACCATTTTACATGCCCACCAACAATGTATGAATGCTCCTATTTCTCTACATCCTTGCCAAAACTTATTTTCTGTTCCATTTTTAAAATAGTAGCCATCCCAGTGGGTGTGAAATGGCATCTTATTGTGGTTTTTATTTGCATTTCCCTAATGCCTAATGATGTGAAGCATCTTTTCATGTGCTTATTAGCCATTTGTATATCTTCTTTGGAGAAATGTCTATTCAAGTCCTTTACCCATTTTTAAATTGGGTAGCCCCTCACATATGGTGATTCTTGCAATGCAAGAAATTATAACAATGAGGTGGAGCCAGTGGCCACTTGACAGTTTTTGGGTAGGGAAGGGATGAGCAGTTGAAATACAGGGGCTTCTTTGGGAGTTGGAGGTTGTCCTGAGTACTGTTGTGGCAATGGATGTAGGCCATTTTAAATCAGCACACACCACTCAGAACTGAGTGGGAGAGAGTGTGGTCTACAGTGTGAACTGTGGTCTATGGTTGGTGGCAAGGCTCCAGGATGTGTAAGTTCATTGAGGTTGGTGGGCCACACTTGTGGGAGATGTTTGTGTGGGATGTGGTGGGAGGTGTGGGAGGTGGGCAACATGGGAATCCCAGTGGGTTCCGTGTAATATTTTAGGTAATCTAAGCACCTCTTAAAATATATGTATATATATATATATATAAATAACATTTTTGTAAGCAAATACACATATATGCACATATATTTATATATCATTATGCAAATGTTTGTATGTATTGTGAGAATTTTGATTTTTACCCATAATAAAAAAAATAAATAAATAAATAAAATAAAACATACTACAAAACTAAAATAAATAAATAAATAAATAAATAAATAAATTGGGTAGCCCCCTTTCTTTTCAGGAACTATTCCTTCTCCTACTCAAACCACATGGTTCTCATGGGAGCTGCTCAACCTCAAGCCCTGCACTCCTGGCCACCTGGCCTGGCCCATCCAAGTTCTTCCTTGGAGTTTTCAAGTTGGAGCTACAGTAAGAGCCACTATGCTCAGCCAGAAGCTGGGAAGATGTCAGCTGGGGAGTTGTCAGTGGCCATGGCCCTAGCTTCAGAGAGCAATCCAAATGGAGACATTGAAACCAGAAGCAAGAAGGGGGTCCTCTGGAGACACGGGAGTTCTGGGCCTGGTGGGCCCAAGGCTCCTGCTCTCCCCTTTTTGGCCACATGAGTCAACATCCGCCCCCACCCCTTTCTGCCCAAGCAGGTCCCTGTTGGGTTTCTGTCAGTGCAGTCAAGACGGCAGGCTCACCTGGTCTATCCATATCAGACAGAGAGTCCCCTGATCCCAGTTACTCTTCTTTTTGTCTTATTCTTTCTTTCTCATCCACAGCACCGTTTTAACGGACCCAGGTCCTGACCGGCACCTGACAGGCAACATATGGCACCCAAAACCTTGGGTGTGCTCTGAGCTTGCCTAACTAAATGGCCCATTCTGCTGGCTTTCTAGGAAAGGACAGGAACTGCTCATTCATTCAACATATTTGTTGGGTGCGTCCTCTGTGCGCGATGTCAGTCTGGCCAAAGGTTTATCCAACAAACATGCACTAAGCACTAGGGATAGAGTGAGGAGCAGCACATTCCTTTTCTTGGAGTTTGACTGAGATATTCACCTGTTTCCGGTAGGAAACACCTGAGTTTGCCTTCCACACTTATTTCAATCCCTCAGGCCCCACAACCCCAACAGCAAGGTTGCATTTTCCCAAGCCATCCAGATAGAGGAATTCATACTCCCTTTTGGTGCCTCAATTTCCCCAGATCTGAAAGGAGAGATTAGGTAAGATGGCCTCGAAGGGCCCTTGCAGCTCTAAGATTCTGTGTTTCAAGATTTTTTGTGGCAATTTGTCCACTGACCACAGACACAGGGCAAAGAAAATGCTCTGAGTCAGAGAAGGAAAATCTTTGACTTTTCCTGGACAACTTGTCTCGTGGGACTCCCAGTATGGGCCTGAGCAGGGCTCACTCTGGGATTCAGCCTCAGATCAGAGAGGCAGGTATCTGTAGGGTAGCTTCCCTGAGATCTCTTTACGTGAGGGAACCTCCTGGGAAGGAATGAAATTCACCCTGAGGGAAGAGAGAGTGAGGGGCAGCTCTGAGCAGGAGTCAGAGCCCACTTCACCATCCTTTCCACTGCCCTGGCCTCAGACCTAAGTTCTAAGGAGAAGAGACTGTAGTAGAAGAGAAGCCAGAACTAAAAGAACTCCTCTGCTGGGATTTCCATGGGGCTCTTGAGAGCTCATGGGATCAGCCAATAAGCAACAGCCCCAGGTATTTAGAGTGCCCTCCACATAGTTAGCCCTGCCCTTGACCCTGGGCAGTAATGGCCTTGAAGGAGACCAGGATGGACACTAGCCCCTCCAGGGGCATCGGCAGCTCAGCTCAGTTTTCTTGTGCCGCCAACCAAAGGAGAGCGCTAATGGTGGCACTTGTCCTTCCTGACTCCCATCAGGAATCTAGTGATTCCTAGGGAGGAATTTGCTTCTGCCTTTTCCAGGCTTGCCTCCTCCTGCTGCCCCACACCTTCCTCTCCAGACCAGCGGCAATTAAGATGTGGCCCAGGTGGATCTTAATTCTCTTACAGGAGTGCTTTATAAATGGGATGGGGGGTGGGGTGGGGAGAGAAAGCCACAGGAGCAGAGAGAAAGCCATGGAAGCCAGAAGCTGAACGCAACAAAACCCAGAGAAGGGAGAGCCCGGCAGACACCGCCATGTGCTTTGCCACGTGCTTTGCCATGAGACAGAGGAGTCCAGGATGGCTGGCAGCTGGTCTTCAGGGAGGGAGCATTGCCTGAGGATGCCTTGATTTGGACACTTTCACCGTCTCATAACTGTGAGTTTGTAAGCTAATAAACCCAAGTTGTAAAAGCCAATCCATTTCCAGTTTTTGCGTTCTGGCAGCCTAGCAGACTAAAATGCCAGTGTTCCACTGAACTCTTCTACCAGGTATTAGAGTTCTCTAAGTACCAATATTACCTCCTATTTCTTCCCCCACCCCTTGAACACACCAAGTGCATTCCTATCTCAGGGCCTCTGTGCTGTTCTTCCTTTTGGAAATTATCTACTGACCTCCAAAGAGCTGCCCCCTCTCATCCTCCAGACTTCAACCCAAAAAGTCACTCAGCTGAGAAGTCCTTCCTATCCCCATTATATTATTCAAAGCACTTGTCATCCTCTGAGATTATCTTATGTCAGACTTCAGCAAGAAAATAAAGCCCACTGCAAGTAATTCAAGAGAGAGAATTTAATATAGGGAATTAGTGACAAGGTCTTAGAGCAAACCGGGAAGGTGTATCGTTATTTCAGGGAACTATTCTATCCCTAGGGCTGCAGGGACAAAGTGGGAAGTATAAGGGTAAATGCAAATTTAAAAAGTACATATATTTATTAATTTTCCCTGGTGCATAAAGGAAGAGAGACTCCCCCTCTATCTTTTCCTTTTCTTTGAGCATTCTTTAGAAAACTTGTCATTATAAATTCTTTCTCTGTCCCTTTGAGATGTATTTAAATTTTTTTTAAAAGACTTTTGCCAGTTTTTCAACCCAGGAATATTTTTTTCAAGAACCTGGGAGTCATCTCTTTGAAATGAAAACATCAAGGAAGTTAGCATCCTTATCTCCCCATTTCCATGAGAGTTTAACATAGGCATTTGGCTCCACATTGTAAGTGTCTACTTGCATAGAAACATGAGAAGTTTTATTGTTCCTTTGCACAGAAGCCATTAGCAAACACAAAGGCCACCCCAATTACCAGGCGAATTTAGGATGAATTACATGTGAGGACGGGTGCTATCCTTTACCCCGAGGCCGTGACTGTATTGGGTTGTATCTGCTTGTTGATGTAAAAGGGGACGATTTCTTTCTTAGAGGAAATGATGCCTGTGACACACCATTTTTAAACATTCTGATTTAATGCTTATTCAATAATAAAGTTATTTTTCTTTCTCTTCTCCCATTGTGGAGAAGCTTTATGGGTTGGGAGAAGATTTTGACTTTAGTTATATTTCCCTAGCAGAGGCATTGCAGGGGAGCCTTCTGGAGGAAGCTGGACTAGAGGGAGAGGCCGCTCGCAGGAGCTGGAAGCACAGAGGAGACACAGCCCCTGGCCCAGGCATCACCCAGGGCAGAGAGGAAAGAGAGGGAGCGGCACCCTGGCTTCTCCCTTCCTTTCTCTCTTTCCAGTGCCTCCATTTGTTGGGGCAGATGGAATGAAACCCAAGTGGCACTCTGAGGGGACGGATGAACGAAGTTTTATTACGCGCAGGCCCAGAGGAGAATTCAATCTCCAAATTCTGAGCCCCGTGTCTCGACTTTCATAAGTTTATATAGGAACTCTAAGAGGAACTCTAAGCAGGCAAATTCCTAAGCAAGTGGGCAGGCAAGGTTACAAAAGCAAGAGGAGGGAGGTTAGCTTATCTTCCTAAAGCAGAGGAAGATAAGGGAAGAAAAGAGCCATTATCTGTTTAGAGTTATAAATTTCAGTTCAACGGGGCAGGGGGGTAGTGCTTATCTTCCTAATGATGTGGATTCCATGGAGAAAAGGGGAGGGGGGGGAGAAAGGGACCAAGGGGAGTTTATTTTCCTAAAGCTGTGGATTTCTGCTGAGGGGGGTGAGGGTCCCAGCACTTCCCTTATCACATTGGCCAAAACTAGACAATGACAGTTGGCAGAGGAGCCTGGGAAATGTTTTCAAGGGAGGCTGGCAAGGGACAGGTAGGGAAAGGGCCTGAGAGCCCATCCATCCACGTGCCTCCTCAACCCACTGGAATGCACGTCCATCTGGGATGTGCAGGGACCTCTCTCTTTTAGTCCCCAGCACCTAGAACCGTGTCCGGGCATAGGAGGCTTTTCACAGGTATTGGTAACTTGACAGTGTTGAATGTGGATAAAAATAGCCACCATGGCATTTGGTTGTGATGATTAGATGAGAGACTTGAAGGACATGTGCCTGAAATGATAAGCACATAACAGGGGCTCTCATACAGGACCGTAGACTTCAGGAACTCATGGCCACGGTCATCAGACTCCGACAAATGATGAAGTCCTATAGACTGCTTATGTCTCCTGATACAATAAAGCAATTTTTAAAAAGCACTAACCATTTTTAGTATTTGCCACGTACGATACTGCTCTCATTCAATACTCTCTAAACACCTGTGTGAATTAGGTCACATAACTAATATTTATTGAGAGCTTACTCATGCCAGGAACTGTTCCAAATACTTAGCATCTATTAATTGATGTCATTTTCACAGGAGCCCTATAAAGTGGATGGCATTATCCCCATTTTAAAGATGAGGACATGAGGCACAGAGAGGTTAAGTAATGTGCCAAAAGTTGCACAGCTTGTAAATAGAAGAGCTGGGATGTGGCCCACACCATCTGGCTCCAGCCCACACTCTTCACCACTGAGCAAGATCCTGTTCTCTTCAGATGTATGAGAACACTGGCTCTAGTAAGATCCAGAAGATCTCCCAGGTAGAAGTGGCCAAGCTGGAAATGAGGTACACAATCTGACCAAGTAAAGCTTGGTCCCTCTGCAGCCCTGTCTCTGTCTCTCTCTTTCATTCCACAATGTCAGGGCTCAGAAGCCAGAGCAGACTCACAAAGGGCCCGTCTGAGGTCTAGGTGGGAGCTGGGAGGTACGGGGGAGAGCCAGGGATTCCCTACTGAACTCCTCTTTCCCTAAGCCAACCCTGCAGGGCCACTGAGAGCTGGGGGACGGGTGCAGGAGAGGAGAAGGGGTATGTTAGCTGGTGACTCCTGGCGAGCAGGGTCAGGCCCTATAGGGCCCCCTCCCTGCCATTCCCACAGAGCAGAGGACCAGGAAATGCTTCATGTCTGAATTAAGCTCACCGTGATGCTTTGGGCCTGGTGGGATGTTTTTCCACCAGCAAGCATAGAGGAGAGGCTGGCAGGGAAAACATTGCCCTAGCGGCTGCCCACACACTCAGGGGCCAGCGGCCCCTGCCTGGTGCCTGGCTGCCAACCCTTTGTGAGAACGGCGAGCCATGAGGAAGACAGGTCAAAATTTACACCTGGTAGTCAAAATCTCTGGAACACTGTAAGGAAAGTAATATCTTGGCTAAATCCTGGAACAGTAAAATAGCATTAGGGGAAATCCACGTAGTCTGTAGTTAATAGTAATGTTCCCATGTTACTTTCCCTGTTGTAACAAATGTGTCATGGGTATGTCAGCTGTTAGCATGAGAAGCTGGAGGACAGTGTACAGGAGCTCTCTGCATATCTTTGCAACTTTTCTGTAAATCTAAACTTATTACAAAAAAAAGGGGGAAGCAGATGTGGCTCAAGTGATTGGGCTCCCGTCTACCATATAGGAGGTCCTGGGTTCAATTTCCAGGGCCTCCTGGTGAAGGCAAGCTGGCCCACGTGGGAGAGTGGAGTGCTGGCCTGCACGGAGAGCTGGTGCAGCAAGATGACGCAACAAAAAGAGACACAGGAGAGAGACAATAAGAGATGCAGCAGACCAGGAAGCTGCAGCGGCTCAAGAGATTGAGCAGCCTCTCTCCACTCTGGAAGGTCCCAGGATCGGTTCCTGGTACCACCTAAAGAGAAGACAAGCAGACACAGAAGAACACACAAAGAGCAGACAGCGAGTGCAAAAACAGTGGGGGTGGGGGGGCAGGGAATAAACAAATAAAAATAAATAAAAGAAAAAGATTGATTAAAAATATATTTAAAAAGTTCTGGGATCAGATCCCAATTCCATCACATACTAACTGTTTAAACTTGAGCCTCAGTTTTCAGTTATTAAGCAACATATGCCTCAGTTTCTTCATCTGGGGATATGAATTGGGATATAATAATGGTAGCTGCCTCACAGGATGAAAGGCATTTATTTGTTTTGTCCATCATAGTAAATACTCAACAAATACTAGCTGCTTTATTATTATTATTATTTTTTACTGTGTTAAAATACACCCATCATAAAATTTACTATTTTAACCATTTTAAAGTGTACAATTAAGTAGCATAAAGTACATTCACGAGACTGTACAACCATCACTCTATCTAGTTTCAGAACTTTTCCATCACCCCACGTGGAAGCCCCATACCCTAATTAAGCAGACTGTGGCAAAACAAACCTGCTTTTTGTCTTTATGGCTTTGCCTCTTCTGCATATTCCATATACATGGAATCATACATTATGTGGCCTTTTGTGTCTGGCTCACTTCCTTTGGCATAACGCTTACGAGGTTCATTTATGTTGTAGCAGGTATCAGCACTTCATTCCTTTTATGGCTGAACAGCATTCCGTTGCGTGTATATGCCACACTTCACTTACCCCATTCACCTGCTGATGGACACGTGGGTTGTTTCCGCCCTTTGGCTATTGTGAAAAACACTGCTATGAACCTTTATGCACACGATTTTGTTTGAATACCTGTTTTCAATTCCTTTGGGCATATACCCAGGAGTAAAATTGCCGGGTCATATGGTAATTCCATGTTTAACTTTTTAAGGAAAGGCCAAACTGTTTTGCACAGTGGCTGCACCATTTTACTTTCCCGCCAGCAATGCATGAGGGTTCAACATTTGTTATTGCCTGTCTTTTTGATGTAGCCATCCCAGTGGGTAAGAAGTGGCATCTTATTATGGGTTTGATTTGAATTTCCCTGATGACTAATGAGGCTGAGCACATTTCACGTGCTTGTTGGCCATTAGTTTTGTTTTGTTTTTTTTTAAAGATTCATTTATTTACTCACCCCACCCCGCTGTTTGCACTCACTGTTTGCTCTCTGTGTCTGTTCATTGTGTGCACTCTGTGTCTGCTCATCTTCTTTTAGGAGGCACTGGGACCTCCCATGTGGGAGGGAGGCACCCAATTGCTTGAGCCACATCTACTCCCTGCTTGTTGTGTCTCTCATTCGGTCTCCTTGTTGTGTCATCTTTTTGTGTCAGCTTGCTGCCTTGCTCAGTGTTCTGTAGGAGGCACCGGGAATGGAGCCCAGGACCTCCCATGTGGGGACAGGTGCCCAATTGCTTGAGCCACATCTGCTCCCCATTAGTTACTATCACGGTCGACACAGATACAGAGCCCCCCACCCTGACCTCCCGGGGTGGAAAGACTTGCTGCCCCACTGCAGAGAGCCACCTGGGACAGCCATACCTAGTGACCGAGTGAAGAGGGGTATCAATATCTGGTATTTCAGCCAGAAGAGGACCAGTTCTGCCCCAGGCCTCCCTGCAGACTGGCTGCATAGCAGCTGATTTCTTCCTCTGCCAGTCCTTCCTTCACAGGTATTGATCCCTAATGAACACCTTGCACCCCAAACTCCATCTCAGCATTTGCTTCCAGAGAACCCAGTGGGCACTGGGAATGATCCAAGAAAGCAGGTGATAAGACAGGGGTTTGGAGCTGCATTACCTACCTATTGGCTGGCAATGGGGACCCCATCACCGGTGCTGAGTGACACACAAGTAGTTCCTTGCACAAGGTGGTATCCAATTGTTAAAACTTTCTCAGATGGTGAATCGGGATGGCACACCTATGCATGGAGTGTGCTAGAAGGCAACAAATGCTTCCATCATTTGAGACTGGGGTCGGGGTGGGACAGAGGCTCTAAGCAGGGGTTCTTAACCTTTTTTGGTTCCGCAGACCCCTTTGCCAGTCAGGTGAAAAGCACGGACCCCTTACTAAGTCCACCCTATACTGTGTATTATTTAATATCACACCGCACCAACACGTCCCACAAGAATAATGTTTTTTTGAATTTCAATGCAAGTTCACCAACTCCTTAGGAGCCCGTGCCCTACAGGTAACAGTAATGAATAGCAATTACTAAGCACCACTGATGCCTCTGCAGAAAGAGCAGGTAATGGAAAGTCAGGTATAGACGCCCAAGGGCCTCTTTAATTGCAAACAAAGAAACTCTCATCTCCAACAGAGGGAGGGCTAAAAAAGCCTAGGACCAGCCCAGGACCTGATAGAGTGACTGAATTTCAAAGAGTTAAATACCCAACCAAGGCAAGGCTGTTTTGCCAGGTCAGGGTCCTTTTGGGAAAGCCTGGGACCCTGAACAATGCTGAAAGGACATCTGGGTGGATGCCTCCAAGGATTTCGACCAGCCGGACTCCTCTGACCCTTCCGAGCTGGAAGCGTGGCCCAGCTCGCCGTTCCAAGCCCAAGTTAGCTCTCCTGGCAGGAGGAGCAAGGGCAGACACCCGGCAAGGCGTGGCCAGCCCCGGGAGGGCGGTGCGTATATCTAAGGGATGGATTGCTACCATCTGCAGTTGAGAAGGAGCAGCCAATTAAGAGCCGGTTCTCTCCCGGACAGGGACCCTGCTCAACCCCAGGCCCACCTCCTTCCCACCCTCATGGCCAAGCCCTAAGACAGGCCTGGGCAGAGCCCCTCCCACATGCCAACTCCTGGGCTTCGTTTGGAATCTGTAGTTGCTACTCCGTGGGCAGACACCAAGAGTCCCTTTTGGCACAGAGAAGCTGCCCTACTCCCCCTCCCACAAACTGGGGCTTTTGGGTGGCTGGGGCCCTGCCTGGCTCATTGCTCTCTGCAGGGCTAAGGCGCTGCCTGTTCTGGGCTTTGCCTTAGAGGCTCAGTGAGTATTGAATGACTGGAAGATCTCTTGGGAAACAGAAAGCTTACTAAATTCCATCAACAAATGCTAGCCAGCCCCAGGGGTGGGCTAGAAGCCCTGAGGAGCTCCACTCTGATGGGAGGCACATTAAACAGGCAATGACAAGATCGTGTGCTATATACTTGGCTATACCTTCATTAAGCACCGACTGCATGCCAGATACTAGATGCTGTCAAACATGGCAAAGGCTTGCTCATCAGAAGGGTGAATATAAGCATACCATTTTTTTAAATGAGGCAACTGAGGCTTACAGATGTAAACTGACTTACCCGAATTCTCACAGTTAAATGAATGAGAGCTAGCTTGGAACCCACGTCCCTCTGTCCCAGGAACTTGGATAATAAAAGCCATTCACTGATTTTTTTCACTTGGTGAGGGGGACATCAGAGAACACATCATAGACCTGAAGATTAACTTTAGCCTTGAAAACTCCTATCATGATTCATTTATCCAACCAAAATTTATTGAGTACCTGCTAGGTGCCAGGCACTTAGGATATAAAAGGGATAAGGTACAGACCTGCCTTCCAGGAGCTCAGAGTCTAGAGGTGGAAAAAGAGTGAAAGGCAATGATGTGTGTCAAGGGCAAGTGTGACAGGAGAGTCCATAGGACGCTCCCAGTCCACTGTGGGGGATGATGGAGACTCTCCATCCAGAGTGGGAGATCATGGGAAGGTCCCAGCACAGTGTGTGGGATCATGTGAGGCTTGGGGAGGCAGGGATGTCTGGGCTGAGTCTGGAAGGCTAAATGGGGATACTAGGGGCAGAAATGTCCAGAGGAGGCCCTGCAGCAGCATGTGCAAAGGTCCGGAGGTGAGCCCTGGCCCCGAGACCCGGGAGCAGGCAGGCAGCCATCTGTGCATGTATGTGGGTTCCAAGTGCACAGCGGGAAATTAGTTAGTGCAAGTCCACGATTCCTCAGAATTGTGTTGTGTAACTCGAGACTATGAGCTTTGTGAAGCCAAAAAGAAAGGGAATGCGAATATTCTCGCTGTCCTGATTTTGTGATAATCAGGGTAGGCTAAACATTCGCTATATTAGAAACCATGCATGTGTCCCCAGACCTAGTTTTTCTTCCTAGGTCTGGTTTTTGGAATGCTGGTGATAAACTAAGCCTGATTTATTATATGACCATCCTGTATGGGAAATGACTGAACTCTAGGTATCTTTGGTCAACCTTAAGAGATATAGCAGGGGGACAGATGTGGCTCAGTGGTTGGACATCCGGCTCCCATATGAAGGGACCTGGATTCGATCCCTGGGACCTCCCGGTAAAAAGAAAAATATAGAAGGCGCATGGGACCTCATGCGTGGGTGTGCTGTCAGGCCCTGCATCCATGCAGCAAGATGATGACATAACAGGAGAGTGACACAAGGGAGAGCCAAGATGAGACACGCCCCAAAACCAGGAACTAAGGTGGTGCAGGCGGTAGGACGCCTCTCTCCTACGGCTGAGGTTCCGAGGATCGAAGCCCAGTGAAGACAGGAGAAGGATGAGAAGAGAGGGCAGGAAACGGACACAGAGAGTTGCCCAGTGAATGGACACAGAAACAGCAAAAAGGGTGGGGAGAAGGAGGGGGAGGAGTAAAAATGGATAAAAGTAAATAAATAAATAAATCCTTTTAAAAAATGCATAGGGGAGGAAGATACAGACTATATAGTTAGTAGTAATACTTTGACGATGCTCTTTCATGATTTGTACACAAATGTTTCACAATACTGCAAAGTATTTGTGGTGGGGTGATGTGTGTGTATGGGAGCCCTGTATGATGTTAAGCATGTTTGTTTTGTAAGTTCACAACATTTATTGAACACTTATTGTTTATGTATGTTCATGTATGAATGATATACTTCAATAAATTGTTTAAAATAACAAAAAAAAAAAAAAGAGAGAGAGAGAGAGAGGAAACTAGAAGGTTGCAAAAGCATCGCGGGCCACAGGCAGCTCTCTGGGGCTGCTGGTGGTGCACTTCCACCTGGCACTTCTCGCTGCCCGGGAGCTGCAGGGCCCTCTGGCTGAAGAATCCAAGCAGACATATAAGTGCCAATGCTCCAGCTGGAAGGAAGCCCCACTATCTCTCACCCCAACACTCATGTAGACAGAAAATTGGCCTAAGGGCTCGTGAACGCCCATCCTTCCGCGGCTGCTTTCTAGATATGCTTTCTAGGCATGTGAGTCATCCTCTCTGAGCCTCAGTTTCCTCAACTGCATGGCAGTTCTCAGTGGGGATGAAATGAGTTAATGTAAACGAAGACTGGTGCCCCCATAGCCAGGGCAATAAAGGACCAGTATGGGCTGGGTTTTCTAGGCCAGTATCTTCCCCTCCAGCTAAACGGATTCCCCACCATTGTTCTGGTTTTTTCAATGACCCAGAGATGCTGGGTCTTCCTGACCTGCCCACATCTTCCCCCTTTTGCCGCCTCCCCAGAAACTCTACACAGCTATTCCTCACTACAAGGGGACGTGCCAGGGCATGGCGGAGCACATTTTCCATTCACCTTTCCAGACTGTTCTTCTGCCAGGGCCTGGCATTTCCCCTCCACTTTCTTGGCCTTTTCATTTCATTTTAGTTTCCCTCTGCAATGTCAGAAGTCTGTAGCCAGGACTTCAAAGCACAATTCCTTCCAGGTCCCCTGTTAGCCACAGGTGCTGAGCGACTCCTGCAGCTGACTGATACGGCTAGTTTGCTTTGGCTTTAATACAAAGTCCATGAAAACAAATGTGCAAATAAATAATTTGGTCAAATATGCACAGCTTGTGTACTGTACTACATGTTACAGAGAGAAGGACAAGGGAGCAGTCTTCTTTCTTGCTCCAAGGCCGAAAATTCTTCACAGAACATGTAACACTAAAGTGGGTTTTAAAGTTTGAGTAAGAGTTCACCAAGAGATAAATATGTAACTTCTAGGTCAAGGGACCAGCATGTGTAAATGCAGAGAGGAATGGAGAGGCCTGGGTAAAGAAGCCCTGCTGTGCGTGGTGGGGAAGAAAGGAGACCAGGCTGGAGGCATAAATTGGGACAAGTTTGTAAGGCCAGGTGAGGAGGTTAGAGTTTGTTATCCAGAAAATAGGCACGGAGGGGCAGTCTAGCAAAGAGGCATCAAACGCACCCTCCCAGCAGACAGGAGGTGACATTTCACCAGTACCCTACCAACCTTCCCAAAAAGTGTTTCCTGGGTCATTTAATAAGGCCAGTCTACGGCCATACCGCCCTGAACACGCCCGATCTCGTCTAATTAGGCCAAAGAGGAAAAACCATTACCTAACAGCAGTCCCCCAAGTTTTTGGTCATAGGATCCCTTTACCCTCTTAAAATTATTTAAAGGCCCCCAAAAGTTTTTGTTCAAGTGGGCTAAATCTGTCAATATTTATGAGATTAGAAATTAAACCTGAGGGAAGGCGGCTGTGGCTCGGTCGGTGGGGCTCCCGTTTGCCATGTGGGAAGCCCCGGGTTCGGTTCCCGGGGCCTCCTGGTGGGGGCGGGCCCGCCCGCACGGCGTGGTTGGCTGACCCGGCGAGCGCAGGCAGCAGGGGGGGGATAAATGAATAAATAAATAAAATCTTTAAAAAAAAAAAAAAAAAGAAGAAATTAAACCTGAGGAATTTTTAAAAAAACATTAATTCATTTAAATAAAATTAAACCCATTACTTCTTAAAATAAAAAAGATTTTTTATGGAAAATAACTTATATTTTAAAAGATTAGTGAGAAGAATGACATTGTATTTGAGTTTTGCAAATCTGTTTGTTTTCTGGTTTAATAGAAAACATCTGGATACTTTCAGCTGCTTCTTCATTCAATCTGTTGTCATGTCACATATAATTGCTTCAAGGAAACTCTACTATATACCTGTGAGACAATGGGGTGAAAAAGGGAAGCAAAGTCTTAGTATAATTATGAAAATAGTCTTGCACTCAAAGATCCCTGACTGCAGGCCTCATACCACATTTCAAGAACTGCTGGCAAGTCATCAGGGGAGTGAAGAGCTGTCAAAACAGCAGGGAAGGATTTAAAAAAAAAAAAAAAAAAAATTACAGGAAGGAAAGAGACTGAGCACAGAGACTAAAAAGAGACAGTCTTACTTAGGGTGACTTTGGAGCCAGTGGACTTAGGTTTGCCCCTTGCTCTGCTACTTCGTAGCTGTGTACTTTGGGTTCACTTGCTCTGTCTGTCCTTAGCTTATCCATCTGTAAAATGGCAATAATGTCTACTGAAAGTAAAGCACTTTGTACAGGGTGAGAGACACCTGGGCTTGTAAATGTTAGCTTCCTTCTCCTGGGTCAGAAGAGGACTGATGACCAGGCAGTATTGGCTCAGTCTCTTCGAGTGTGTGGTAGTCTGATTTTGCTTCTCTATCATGGATCAGATGGTGACCCAACTATATGTATACCTTGAAAACTCTGGTATATTAACACAGCAGCTCAATCCAAATCCATGGTGTGATGTGGCTAACAACCAGCAAGCTCATATTTAGGTTGCATTAATAGAGGTACCATGCACAGAAGAAAGGAGGTGAAAGCTCTCTCTAGTTCATACTGTCAGACTCTCCCTGAGGTATTGTGCTCATCAAGATAGGAAGAGATTAAGTACAATTCATTCCAAGTGAGAGATCTTTCTAACATGGAGAAGACATGGTAAGGGGATGGGGGTGGGTGAGAGGTGGCTGGGGAGAAACACAATCACAATCCTTAAAGACCTGAAGGGTTGGTAAAGGGAAGAAAGGTCAAGTAGGCTAGGTGAAACTCTGCTAAGCAAACCAGAGCCTAAGGGTGGCCTATGTAGAGGCAGAGGGGAGCCTACCACGGGAACTTTTCCATCACAGGAGTGGCTGAAATCGAAGAGGCCTGAGCTGGCTGTGGTGAGCACCACGTGGAGGTTGGAGAGCACCCATAAGAAGGGTGCTGGGCTTCATCACTGGACAGCACCCACAGGCCCTACCCAAGTGGAGTTCCTGTGACTCTGGCAGGTTAGAAAGGGTGTCAGAGGAAACCAGGAAAAAAGAAGAGAAGAGAAGAGAAAAAGAGAAACACACACACACACTAAGAAGAAAAAGATGGTCCCTTGGGATGGTGGAAGGAGCCCGGGGGCATTTAGTCAGGCAGGTTTGCCCGGTGGCTGTCTGCCAAACTTGACCTGGAGGTGAGCTATAGCTGCCAAATCTTTGGCCTAGAAAATGACAAAGGGAAACTCAGCATTGCTCGGAAACAGCTTATAGAAAGAAAAATTTCTATTCCTGAAATGCCGAACTAAGCTGAGTTGGAAGCCCACTGGCCTCTTGGGGATATCGAGGGAGGGTACAAGAGTGAGGCAGGAAATGATAAAAACTAGAAAAAAAAAAAAAAAAGAGTGAGGCAGGAAGGACAAAGGCACCTGAAGATCGCTCCACACCTAGCTCTCCCGAGGCGACCTTCTTGTCGAGCTGGAGAAAAGAAATGAGAATTTCTCCTCCCAGACTCTGACTTCAGGATCAGCATTCAACACCCACATCAAAAAACAAACCTGGAGGGGAAGGGGGAAAAGGGAGAGGATGTTGGGTATATGGGAGTCCCCTATATTCTCTACATGACTTTGCTGTGACCTAAAACTTCTTTGAAGACAAAATGAAAAAAGTAAGACATTGGGGGAATAAATGGAAGAAAATGTCACTGTACATACAGGACAACAGATCTTACAGTGATGAAAGACAAAATGTGAAAAACTTTTAAATATTTTTTTCATTATTTTTTATTATCCCCCAATTTTTTATTATTAAAAAAATTTTTTTTTTGTATTTTATTTTCTATTTTTAAAACTATCATTCTTTCATTTTCTTATTAATTGTATTTGGCTATTTTACTGGCTTCATTTTTGAAGGAGTTTTGGATCACAGAAGGGTTACAACTAGGGCAGGGGAGGATCATTGGTGTGAGGTGTCAGTGATGGAGGACACATATAAGGCACAAAAATGTGTTCAAATGTTCATGGGGCATTGTCACGGTGGGTGGAGATACACACAAAAAATGAAAGAATACTGAATTCCCATCCTGGGGAGCTCCGCCACATTCTCTAACGGAACAGCAAGAATCCCCAAGTACGGAGGCAATGACTAGTGAAGGAGGATGGTCCATTGATGGCCCCTTAATATTGACCACTGTACTTATGAACACTTACTTTTGAAATTGAAACTTAGCATAGTATTATAGGTACCTAAGAGTTATCTCCTGAAAACCTCTTTGTTGCTCAAATGTGGACTCTCTCTAAGCTGAACTCAGCATATAAATATATTACCTTCTCCCCAGCATGGGAAATGACCCCTGGGGATGAGCCTCCCTGGCACTGAGGGATTACTACCAAGCACCAACCAACTAGCAAAGCAACTGGAAAAAGACCTTGACCAAAAAGGGGAAAAGGAAAAGACAAATGAGTTTATATGGCTAAGAGACTTCAAAGTGAGTCAGGAGGTCATTCCAGAGGTTAAGCTTATGCACGTCTCAGCAGGATCTCATTGACTGCCAAATTAGACACTACCCCAAATAGCAGGGCTCCTGAGGGCTCTGGAGACACCCAGGCACTATGGTCAGGGCAGATAGCTTGGTGCCTTGCCAGTGGGCCCTACTTTGGGGTTTGTGATCCCCAGTGTGACAGAATTGGACTCAGTTATGGCTTCCCTACACATGGCTCTTCAGTCCCTTCTATTTAAACCTATACTTGGTGCTGGAGTTGGTAGGTGTACATCCAAGAGACTGAAATCTTTGGACTGTCCATGTGCCATTTGGGCCCTGAGCCTCAACAGAATTGCAACACCTACTCTCCAGTTCATTGGACTCACCCAGGACAACTAACAAGGAGGTGAGGATTGACAACCACCATACCAAGGAACCGAGAAAGTCTACAACTGCAAGCAAGAGAGTCCCATCCATCGACTGTATAGGACTGAAGCCCCCTCTCAATTAGAGGTGGAGTGGACATCACCATCCCAGAATCCTCAGGATTGGGGAATGAACTATGGACTAGAGTGGACTTACTGGTATTCTACTATAGACTTATTGTGATTCTAGCAATGGAAGAACTTATATCACTGACGAGGAAGTAGTGGCCACTGGAGGTTCTGAGGTCAGGGTGAGGGAAAACAGGTGTAATATGGGCACATTTTCGGGACTTGGGAATTGTCCTGAATGACATTGCAATGACAATACAGGCCATTATATATCTTGCCATAACCTACAGAATCGTGTGGCAGAGAGTATAAACTACAATGTAAACTATAATCCATGCTTAGTGGCAATGTTCCAAAATATGTTAATCAATTGCAATGAATGTACCACACTAATGAAGGATGTCTTTAATGGGGGTAAATGTGGGCGGTGTGGAGAGCAGGGCATATGGGAATCCCCTATTCTTATGTAACATTTATGTAATCTAAATATCTTTAAAAAAAAAAAAAAAAAACCTGGCCTAGTGAGATGTTCTCCTTTCATCTTCTCACTTGGCCCCCACCAGCACCCTAAGGGCAACCATAGATCGCCTTCTTTTACAGATTAGGAAACAAGAGCACAGAGGTAAAGTGACTTTGCCGGAGGTCACACAGCTGACATAGGTGTGAAGATAAAATCCAGGCCTGACTGGCTCCAAGTCCTGACCCTGTCTGTCTGCCCTGCCCTCAGCACAGGTTCCTAAGAAGTGCACCTATGGGTCGGCTCTCCAGCTATGTCTCCGAGGTAGACCCATCTGGAATTTGTCAATAGAGTCCCACAGCCCCCAGCACCAGCCAGCTCACTGTATTGTGTCAGGTCTTTCAAGAGTCTAGTGCAAAGGTTACTGGGGCCAAAGAAAGAAAAACAGAGCAGGCTTCGGGATACTGTTCCTCACTGTTCCTCAACTTCTTGGGCCTTTAGACCAGAAGGAGTGGAGGAAAATGTGAGAGAGCCCAGAGTGACAGGAAAGATGGTAAAAGCTACCCTAAACTCTTTGATCATCGTCCATTTATCCATCCCCTATTGTCTTGCCATCTCCTTCATCAGACCTTTTGTTAGCTTCTGGGGATACAGAGGTGAAAGTCATAACCCCAAAGTCCAAAGAGCTCACCGGATGTTCTATTTATTGCCTTTGTTTAGTGATACAAAGACAATTGCAATTTAAGGTTTGACTTCTATGGTAGAGATTTACAAGCTACTGAAACAGAAAGGAGAGGTGCCTGGCCCAAATTAGAGAGATAAGGGGGTCATGGGAGGCTTCCAGGAAGAGGAGCCATTTGCGGTTTAAATGCGGAGGAATTAGCAAGACAAAGGGTGTGGGAACTCTTTCAATGCGCGTGGCCCCTCAATGCTCACCGTTTGCTGAATGTATGGATAGGGGAACAGCATGTGCAGAAACCAATATATGGCAAAGCACAGGGCTTTGGGGGAACCCACGAATAGTCCAGTGTATGCGGCTGCAGTCCCTCCACTAATCTGCTTCCTCTAGGCTCCCACCCCACCACTAGCATCTAAAGCACATTGATCCCCCCAAAAATAAAATAAAATAAACACATTGATCCCAACCCCTGAGTAGAAGGTAACTGGAAAAACTCACCCAACATTTAACTCCATGTGCAGAAATCCAGGGCATTTACAGAGACCGGCCTCCTGCAGTTGGAGCAGAATAAGGCCTTCCTTTTGCCATGTGCAGAAGCACCATTACTGGAACTCTATTAAAAAGAAGCTATCTAAACACATTTTAAACCCCCATTTATGAGTCCATGTGTTAAAATAACATTTAAAATATTAATCCTCCAACTGTGCTGGGAAAGTGGGTGAGTGGGTGGCAGCTTGGTGTTCAAGCAAGAAAGGCAAAGCGCCTAAGATTGGTTACATACAGGGGAGTTAGACATGTGGAAAGAAGACGGATGAGCCTTGTGGTGCTGGATTAGAATTGAAGCAATCAGTGTGACGTCAGTTTTTACATAGATGTAGAAACACAGGTGTAAACATGCATGCACACGTGTTTATTTTCTGCGTGCCCATTGAGAGGACTTGGAAACAGTGACACTCCAGTAGCAATGAGCATGCCTAGCACAAGATTTGGTTTCTAAATGCAATCTCCATTAAAGGGAACCAGAACTCCTTGGGGGAAATGGCTGATTCCAGGGCAAGTACAAGAAGAACCTGGAAAGCAGTTGTAATACAGGGGCTTTTTCAGGACTTGGGATTTATCCTGAGTGACATTATGACGACAGATATAGGCCACTTTACATCAGCAGATAACATGCAGAACTGTGTGGGAGAGAGTGTGGTCTACAATGTGAACTATGGTCCATGCTTAGTGGCAAAGCCCCAGGATGTGTATTTCCATTGCAGGTGATGTGCCACATTAATGAAAGATGTTTATGTGGGAGGTTGTGGGAGGTGTGGGAGGTGGGGCATATGGGAATCCCTATAATTTTTGTGTAGCATTTATGTAATCTAAGTATCTTTTAAAAAATAAAAAATAAAATAAAATTAAATTAAATTAATAATAAAAAAAAGAAGAACCTGGGGTATCTTATTACGCCCCAAAGGAAAGACTCAGAATAATGAAGCAGGCCCACACACAGATGCCAGCTTCAAGAAAGCACACAATGGCAAAACTTGGGACAATCTGAGCATCAAAATAATAGATTATATAGAATAAAATAAGAATCCATGAGCCATCAGGCACCAATTAGTAAATGGGGGAAAGAGAATGCCAGAATACAAGCAGATGCTAACTGATAAATGTAGAAGGAATGATGGGATTAGAAAATCTCCATTTGGCAACCATCAGAGTAAAAACCATCAGATCAAGAAACATCCATCGTGGGATCGGATGTGGCTCAACTGGTTGGGCGTCTGTCTCCCATATGGAGGGACCTGGGTTCGATCCCCGGGACCTCCCGGTAAAAAAAAAAAAAAAAACGAAACAAAAAAAAAAGAAACATCCATCGGGGGACGGATGTGGCTAAAATGGTTGGGCGTCCGTCTCCCATATGGAGGGACCTGGGTTCGATACCCGGGACCTCCCGGGAAAAAAAAAAAAAAGAAACATCCATGGATACTAAATCGTTGGGCAAAAGTTTAATGAGAAATAGGATATTCACATAGTCTCAAAATCTCTCCCCATAAAATAGTTAATACGAAGGCACGAAGGGTAACTTCCAAGTGGAGAAGCCTGGCAGATACCAACTTATCCAAAAGATCAAAGAACATCACCTGTGACAGGCCATCACCACAATATGCAATGCAGGAAGTGCACAGTAGTACTTCTATGCCATTTCTCCCAAAAATGCATAACTTGAGTCTCATCCTGAGGAAACACCAGACAAGCCTAAATTGAGGGGCATTCTAGAAGACAGGGATATCTTAAAAAAAAAAAAAAAAAAAGAAAGCCAAGGCTGTGAAGATCAAGGAAGAACTGAGAACATGTGTGGATTGAAGGAGACTAAATACAGCAAATCCTGGATTGGGTCCCTTTGTCAGGACAGCTGCAAAACTTAAATGGGTTTTTGGGGGGATATGTGGAACCTCTTGATACTGTTGCTGCTCCTTTCCATAGAGGAGATAAAGCAGATTATTGCCTATCAAAAAACCAGACAGCAGTATGGCTGTTAAACTGCAGCCATACCCACACCACGTCCCATACCCATTTGCCTTTGTTCACTTCTAAGAGATCTGACACTCCCAGCTTCCTCTCCATGGTGACAACCCTACTGGAGGCAACATTGCTTTCCAAATCTAACATAGTGACAGGTATGACCCTTTTCAACCTTTGTCACTCCTTATGGCTGTCCCTGCAGTTCTCCAAACATTATTGCAGTGCTCTTTTCCTAGCAAGTCCAAGCTTCTGTTCCGTGTGCCCTAACCAATGCCCCTCCCAACTCCCCACCTCCTGGAAACTATCCTGCCACCCTGACAGGTCCAACTATGACACTCCTCCTTCTAGGCCTCCAACCACCCTCCCTCTTTTTTCTAGTTGTAATTAAAATACTTCCTCCAGTTGCCCCAACTCTGATCCCAGGGCCCAAGGATTCACAAATGCATTTTCCACCCCCTTTGGTTCATTCATCCATCACTATGCCAAGTGTTTTTGACAGTGTGCTTGGTGCTGAATTTCATTATCTTGCTATAAGAGCAAGAAATAGTGTAGCAACAGCAAAGAACAATTTCAAAGTGGCAAACCTGCCACTGCGTACAAGGTAGACTAGCACATGGGGTGCACGATGCTGCTTCCTTTGCCAGTGATGATGCTGGGGATGGGAATGCCACCAACTCCTCTGGAACGAAGTTGTGATAGGCACGTTGAAACCAACCTGAAGCAAATAAACAAACAGTCCAAAAATGCCAAAAAGGAATGAAAAACAGCATACAATTTGGGCTAGTCACAACCGAAGGGGTTGGCAAACTTGATCTGAAAAGGGCCAGACAACAGTGTATTTTAGGTTTTGTGGGCCACAGCCTCTAGTGCAACAGCTCAACAGAAACTCCTGGAGCGTGGAAGCCGCTATAGACAATATGTAAATATGAAAGTATGTGCATGGCTGTGTTCCTACAAAACTATTTTGTTTCTAGGAGGTACCTGGGACTGATCCCAAGACCTTATGCATGCAAAGCAGGCGCTCAACCACTAAGCTATACCTGCTCCCATAAAACTATTTTTTGACACTGTAATTTCAGCAATTTTCATGCCAGACTTTAATTCTTAAAACTGTTATAAAATGTAAAAGCCCTTTTTAGCTTGTGGACCATACGAGATAGATTTGGCCCACAGGGCTGTAGTTTGACAGCTCCTGGCTGTGAGGAAGACATGTTGCACAAAGCATGGAAAGATTTGGTCAGGAAGTATTCCTTCCCTGAAATTGCGTAATTTTGGTTGAATACTTTGTAGTGGCCACAGTTTAGCTGCTTTAAGGCAGTAAATATGAGGAAAGGGAATTCTGCTGCAATCTCTAAAAAAAAGCCCTCCACCTGGCAACTATCATTCATATTCCATCAAGGATACCGTCTGTGTGTTGATGTTTTGGTTGAGAAAAGACACAGTATAGATGAGGATGTGGAGAGACATAGACACACACACACACAAACACGAAGCCCCTGGCCTAGAGTAAGCAACATTCACCAATTCCTGAAGTATAAAAGTATCAGTGATAGAGGCACCATCAATATTTATGTGGCAGAATAATTTTAAAAAGGAAAAATGCAATGTTGGATGCACTGAAATCTTTTATCACCAATTCTCAGGAACTCTAGCCATCTAGTACAGGAAGAAATTACCTGGTGGACACTTGAACATTTTAAACAATGAAAAGGAATATATAACTAGAGGATAGCAGGATTTGTTTTAACATGTATAAATTTAGGCTTCCTCACATTTTCCAAAGAGCAACAAACAATAAAAATATTTCAAGAAATAGACAGGAGAACATGAGAAGTGGAGGTAGCTCAAGCCACATGGGAGGACCCAGGTTCAGTTCCTGGTACCTCCCCTAAAAAGACCAGCACATAACGAATGGACACAGAAAGCAGACAGCAAGTGTAAACTGAGGGAGAGGGGGGTAGAAGAAATAAAAATAATAAAAAGTTGGCAGAATATTTCAAGGGCAAAATTTTGAAGTCAAATAGCCACATTAAGAGACTTACCCAAACTACACTAAAAATAACAGGAAAAAAAAAATTCACAAAAGGCTTTTTATAAAATTATAGTATCTTGGCTGATTCCTTGTCTCTATCAGGAAGCACATAACAAGGTACTGCAAAGAATGGTCAAAAGTTGGCCTGAGCTGTCTTCTGTAAACTATCAATTCCACTATTTGTAGTTTTGTTGTCCAAGAACAAAAGTTCCATGTCACCATCTTCTGCTGTCACTTTTCAGAGAAAAGAGGTGGCTGCTATGTTTCCCCCCAAGGTTTTTTGAAATGATCTGAGCAATAAGGCAGCACACAGAATGGCATAAAATAAACAATAGTATTCCATATCCAACCAGAAACGCCACCCCCCTTCCCAACTCATAGTTCTGCTTTGAAAGATGAACGTATTTATGAATCATCATTTTATTCTCCTGAGACATTTTGCATGATAAAACATACAGGTAATACAAAGTCCAAAGGCTGGTCATGTCATGTTTATGAAATAAACATATGAAAAGTAAACTACATGATAACATTGTGGGGAGAAATCATGGTTTCATTTATTTCATAAGAGACAGGTTATGAGTGCATGACATAAAAGCTTAAAAATCATCACCAAATTGTGCTAAGGATATTTCAAGAGATTATGCAGGGAGAAATCTGTGCAAATTCATCTTCTTACTCAGTGTCTGATGGTAGGGGAAAAAAACCCCAATATTATTTCTTTAAATAGTCTTGTTTATATCAGGCAAAATACCTGTGAAAAACTGAACAAGTAGACATCTGCCCCTTCTTTATGATCAAATAACAATGCCGATGAAGGAGTTTCAAAAGAAAAAAAAACCGAGATGAAAAAATCCAAATAAAAGCCAACACTGCTATTAAGATTTTTCTTTTAATATGAAGATATATCTTGATTGTATAATTTTCCAAGTACTTTTTCAGCTGCATCTCCCAACCATTCCAGAAGATTCTGCCAGTTTTTCCAATGCAATAAAAGGTGCTGGATATGGTTCTGTCCACCTTCTATTTTTGAAAGCAATATAATATTAATGACTTTAATGGTTATACATTATCTAAGAAAGAACATTTACAAATACCAGAAACCCAGTTTTGAAACATATCTATTTCTTTTGAACTGAATCAGCATTTTGTGGGTTTAAAAAAAGGCAGCAGTTTGAACTCATGACTGGCTGATGTGAAATACATTTCTGCTCCAGGAAGGGAAAGAAAGGGGAATGAATGCTGCATTTCTCCACTGGCCCCAAAAGTGCTCAGTTCACAAAGAGATATATATCAAAAGCAAACATGCAATGGTTGTTTTAAAAATTTTACTGCAATGTAACAATGAAGTAAACAGTAATTAGACACCTACCAATTTTTTTTTTCTGAAAACAAAAAAATGTAAACAGGAAAATAACTCTGCCTATAATTGTACAGCTTCTCAAATCATTTAGAAGGGTCTCATCACATTCAATGATCAAGAATTTTAAAATAGCAGTAATTATTTTCATTTTAAGAAAAGGTACCCCTTCTCCCCCACCCTCATCCCCCAAGTATTTAACATGAAAGAATGGGCTTCCTTATTATTTGAAGCAGCAACAACCATCAATAATTTGGTATTTGTTTACAGTTGCTCCAAAAATTGTACCAATTTCACAAAGCCATTATCCAGTGTTGCCATGAAATAGACTGTAGACTCTAGGTAGCAAAGATTCCTTCTGAAACCAATGTTAAGTCAAAGAAATATAAAGCAGGGCATTACACTAAATTTCTGGATCTAGTAGACTAAAAAGAGTGAACCCTAGGAAAAGTTACCTACTATTTTATAGAAGAAATAAAGTCCTGCAAAAGCTGATTTTTGGTTGTATAACATTTTACACACTGTGTGGATCTGCAGCATCTGCTAATAAGCAGACATGCACTGTATTTATCCCTGACCTATGTCCTAGATCCCTCCCTCCCCACCCCCAACAATCTACTACCTTATACCAAGTATTGCGGATATGAGCCCAAATCATCCCAGACAATCCAGTGAACAAAGTTAGTGTAATGCACTGGTGTGAAGTGTGAGATTAAAAAAAAAAAAAAAAAAAAAAAAAAGTCCCTTTCAATCTTCATCAAAGTTCTGTTGTAGAAGAAAATTGGCAGCCAAATTCTCATTCTTCTCACAAGCAAAATATGCTTGTATCACAAGTCCTTCAGGAAATCCTAATGCCTTTAACTGGAAGGAAGAAAAGAAAAAGAAAAAGAAATATATATGTAAGAATAAATTCAACCCATCAATTATATAGTACATTTAATTTTCTTAAAATATTATGGATTCCATTCTAGCACCATGGACAGATTATCATTTTGAAAAAATATAAAAAGCCCTTGAGAATTTTATATGACTTAACCAACCTGAATATGAACTCATCATCCAATACAGGGGCCTAGATGAGACCTAAGCCCTTTCCTTTAGTAACTATTTTTAAAAACCCTGTTTATCCTCAGCTAAAGGTATCATACCACAAGACTATGTTAACATTTTTCGGCATTAACACCAAAAATTAGTTGCTAAATGTGGTTTAAAAATAAATGACCCTGTAGAAATTTGTAAATCACATGGCTTTTAGGATATAAGCTAAAAGTGAAGATAAAAACTAAAGAGTGGGGAGGCGGCTGTGGCTCAATCAGTAGGGCTCCCGTTTACCATATGGGAGGCCCCGGGTTCGGTTCCTGGGGCCTCCTGGTGAGGGCAGGCCCGCCCGCACGGTGTGGTTGGCTGACCCGGCGAGCACAAGCAGCAGGGGGGGGGATAAATGAATAAATAAATAAAATCTTAAAAAAAAAAAAAAAACTAAAGAGTGAAGATTTGGATGTGAACAACTGGAGAAGAGTTATAACCACCTCACCTAATTATTTGTAAAGCAATTCTTTCACTAGAGTCAAACATCACTCAGTTCCCTGGCCTTATACAAACTTCATACCAGAAAAACGGGCGACCAATTATTAGCAATAAATATTTTGTTATCAAGACATACAGTGTTATTTTTGTCTTTTTTTTTTTTTTTTAATAGGAGGTACTAGGGATTGAATCCAGGACCTTGTATGTGGGAAGTAGGCACTTAAAGCATTGAGCTACACCTGCTCCCTGACTTAATTAGAAAGTATTTTGAGATGAAAGGGAAAAAAAAAAAAAAAAAAAGGATTATAAAGGAAGGCTATGAATAACTGTATGCCAACAATTTAGATAACCTAGATGAAATGGAGAAATTCCTAGAAAGACACAAACTACCAAAACCGATTCAGGAAGAAACAGAAAATCTTAACCTAACAAAGAGATTAAACTAATAATCAAAGACTTCCAACGAAGAAAAGCCCAGGCCCAGATAGCTTCACTGATGAATTCTACCAACTGCTTAAAAAATTAACACTAATTCTTCCCAAACTTTCCCCAATGAAACAGAAAAGGAGGGAGTTAAACACAAAGACATCACAAGAAAACTACAGATCAATACCCCTAATGAATACAGAAGCAAAAATCTCAACATAAGGGGCCTCTGCAAAACACCCAACAGCTAACATCATACACTTAATGAGAAAAGACTGAACACCTTTCTCCCTAAGATCGGGAACAAGACAAGAATGTTCATTCTTGCCAATTTTATTTAACAATGTACTGGTAGTTCTAGCTAGGGCAATTAGGCAAGAAAAAGAAATAAAAGGCATCCACATTAGAGAAGAAGCAAAACTATCTCTATTTGCAGATCTAACAATAGATATATATAAAATTTCACTCATTCTACCAGAATAAATGAGTTCAGAAAGGTTGCCAAGACATGAGCTCAATATATAAAATTAAACTGTATTTCCATATACCAGGAATAATAAATATTCTGAAAATGAAATTAAGAAAACAATTCCATTATAAACTGTAAAGAAAGATTTTTTGCAGAAATTGGACAAGCTGATCCTAAAATTCGTATGGAATTGCAAGGGACCCAGAACAGCCAAAATAGTATCAGAATACTTGGCTGTGATGTTTATGGTATATAATTCTTACATAATTTAAAATCTCTGCTGTCCACTAAAGTAGCCACTAGTCCTATGTGACTACTGAGGACCTGAAATGTGGCTAGTGCGACTATGGAAGTGAATTTTTAATTTTACTTAAACTTACCCTTTCTATAGCTTCTTTTTCCTGAGGCGTCACTTGAATGTAGTTCATATGACCACTTCCAGCTTCTGCAATTCCTCCACTGCCACCTCCACCCCCTCCTCCTTGACTGCCAGCTTCTTGAACTGGTTCGTTTAACATCTGAATAAAATGCTCCTGATGTTGGCTAATTTGCTGTGGTGATTTGAAGGACAGAGAAAAATAATACACTGAAATAAAGTATAATTAGGAAAATAAGAATTCTAAGTATAAGAATGAGGGAAACTATAACTTTGCAAATGCAAACCATTGGAGTGATTCTGGATTATTCAGTCTTTGGAGGGATGTGATTTCTCATATATAATTAAAGAAACTCACTACTTTACTGTGAGGTACACAGTAAAGAATGAGAAGAACTCAAATTCTGTTTCATAAATGTCCCCCCAAAAAACAATGTTAAAAAAAACTACTCGTGGACTATGATAGTTATTCAAGAGTCAGAACTTATTTGTATGTGTTTTTTAAACCTTTCACACTAGAAGGCAGAACAATACTGTGTAAAACTCAAATAGTTCATTAAATAAGCCCACAGCTATATTTTCTAAGAGGCAGTGCTTCACTGTTAAGTTTAGGGAAAGTGGATTAAAATTAAAAAGTTAAAAGTTTCTTTGTACAGAGCTTCTCATATTCTTTACAATGTTAATGTGAACTGAGAATGTCCAAGAAGGAAACAAAGTGTTTCCCAAACTTATTATTTGACCAAGTTAAAATGAATCTGACCTCCAAACCCTTGCATAGTTTTTCAGTAAACTTATTAACATATCTAGAACATAGTATTCTAGTGAATGCAATTTGGGAGAATGATTTCTAGAAAGCTAGTGTGGGAACAGGGATATTCATGGACTTCTTCAAAATATGTTAGCCTAAACCTTCTTTCAAAATTAACACTCATTAAAAAGTCACCTGCAGTAACTGAGGATTCTCTCGACCTATCTGTTGTAGCAATGCTGGAAGCAGGGAAGGATTCTGTTGAATGATTTGTCTCATTTGTTGGAACTGAGGCTGATTTCGTAAAAATTCAAGCGGATGTCCTAAAATATACATTAATACTTTTAAGCAAAAGGAATAAAGTACATATATAAAGAGTTGTTTCAATCATACATTTAGATAGCAAGCACTGGCAAGTAAACAATTATGAACTTTCAGATATATATAAATGAATTAAATAATTATAATAAAACCTTCAAACTGTACCAACGCATATTCTACAGAAATTACTCCTGTTAGCAAAGTGGAAAGTGCAGAACATTAGAAATACCAATTTTTCTTTCGATTACCTTAGGCGCCCAATATTAACAAATAATACTGAGAGCTTTTGTCCTGCATGCACTCTATCAAAACAAAAAGTATTAAAAGATGGGGTTCCTGAGGGCTCTGGAGACACCCAGGTCCTATGTCCGGGTGGATAGTTCTGGAGTTTGGTGTCTTGCCAGTGGGCCCTACTTTGGAGTTTGTGCTCCTGAGAGTGACAGAGTTGGACTCAACTATGAGCACATGGCTCATCTGTCCCTTCTATTCAAACCTATACTTGTGGAGTTTTTAGGTGTACGTACAGAGACTTAAGTCTTTGGGTTGTCCATGTTATCAGCTGGGCCCGAAACCTTGGTGGAGCAGCAACTCCTACTCTATAGCTCATTGAACTCACCCAGGACAAGTGATGGGGAGATGACAATGGACAATGGCCATCCCAGGGAATGGAGAGAGTCTGCAGCTGCAGGCAGGATAATCCCATCCATCTTATCCACGGGATATAAGCCCCCTCTAAATTGGAGGTAGAGTGGACATCACCATCCCAGACTCCTCAGGATGGGGGGAAGAGCTATGGACTAGAGTGAACTTAGTGGTATTCTACTACAGACATATTGTGATTCAAGCAATGGAAGAAATTACATTGAGGTGGAGCTAGTGGTCACTGGAGGCTCTAGGGGCAGGGAGAGGTAAAAGCAGTTGTAATACAGAGGCTTTTTTTGGGACTTGGGAATTGTCCTGAGTGACATTGCAACGACAGATACAGGCCATTTTATATCATCATATAACATGCAGAACTGTGTGGTCTACAATGTGAGCTATGGTCCATGCTTAGTGGAAAAGCCCGAGGATGTGTTTATCAACTGCAATTAATGTGCCACACTAATGAAGGATGTTTATGTGGGAGGTGGGGCATATGGGAATACCTATATTTTTTGTGTAACATTAATGTAATCTAAGTATCTTTAAAAAAAAGTTGTTCCTGTTGCTCAAAAGTTCCTAAGGAAACTTTATACCAGGACCAACAAAAACAAAACAAATACAAAACCTACCTACTTTATAATACAATCAAAATACCTAAAGAAAAAAATCTGAGCTTGAATTCCTAGGAAATGCTAAGCCAAAAAGGAGAGAAGAAGTTTCATATGTAAAAGTTAATTTCATTAATTTAAAAAATCCTCTTCAGGCACATTTATCTTATTTAACCCTAAAAACAAACTATTTCTCCAGTGTTCCCAAAATATGAATAAATGAGAACAGCTTGGTTAAATGACCTTTAAAAAGTAATGCTTCCATATTTTTTTAAAGCTCCCCTTTGTTATTTTATTTTTTAAAGTTGAAATAAAGTTGTTTTTTTTTAAAAAAGGGGTGGTGGTGCAGGACCAGTGCTATGCTGAGCCATCCTGGAGCCTTAGGCAAAAGGAAGTAACACTAATCCTGTCTTTATTGAAAATGTTGACATTTTGTTCATCATGGATTTTTTGCATTTTAAAAGTTTTTTTCCCCCCTTTTTTGCATAATAAACTATTTTTAGAGCAGTTTCAGGTAAAAAAAAAAATTAAGAGTTCAGGTTAGCAGATCAGGAGGATTTTTTTTTTAATACAAACAGAATTACAACTAGGAAGAATACTTGATTATCACCATTTAACTACAAATATTTGTGATCTATAAAAATGAAATAAATAGGCTAGAAGACAATCTATTAATGCATTTAGAGCTCTTTGGTCTAAGATCCTTGATCCTTTTACAATAATAAATATTAATAATACCCATTAAAGACATAAGATACACAGTTTCTGCCTTTGTGGGGTGCTGGTGCTTGTCTGGTTATGCTATGGGAAACCAAAAATTGTAATTAAAAAATATATTATGTATATGAGGTTCGCTAAATGAGTAACAAGAATGTTTAGATCAACGCGGTCATTTCCTAAATTATTCAGGAAGACAATTATTCAAATTAAAATGACCAAAGGACATGTGTATTTATTCTTTGCATAATGCTAACTTTATAAAGAAATTGATACTAAGGAAATTAAGTTCCCAGTAGATGCTGAATGTTACAGTGCCCCAAAGCTGTTGCCTCCTTTTTGTACTATCCATGCTGAATCACTTAAGGATTTTTGTCAATCAGCTGACTTGCCACAGTTTGAGCTATGAAGTGCATGAAAGAATGGCCTTTTTGAAAATATACACAAGACAGAACAGAAGAGACCCTTATGTAATTCCTGGGCCTACCATGGGCTCCAGGCTCTGCTATGTAGTCAGGCCTTAAGAAATGGAAGCATGGGTGCTAGCCAGCAAGAACACGTGGAGTCAAGCTTTGGTTTCACCTCCAGTTACAAGATTTTAAACCTTTCAAGGATTCATTTCCTCGTCTGTATAATAACCATTAAGATTTTTCTGGCTCTGAAATTATACCTACTTTGTGACATCTAAAGGAAGAGAATGAAAAGACAAGTTGAGCAAACCATTTCGAATGGCTTCAGAACATAACACTAAATGCAAACAGGGAAGCATCTTTTCTTCCTTAGAATAAGCTAAACATAATATGTCCTTTCCCAAAATGGCAACATGATTTTAATATAATCAAGGATAATTTTTACATCCATTTGGCAGAATTTCTTTTGGGCCCCTCTCTAACATTAATATATAGTGAACTTATTTGAGGATTGTCAAAATGCTTTGGGATTGGTAAGGCATTTGCGAGAGAAAAAAAAAAATGCTTTGGGAATGAACCTCACTCTAGTAAAGCATTTCAGAGTAAATTACTTCACACTAAAAAATTCAAGATCATTTCCTCCCCACCCCAAAGACACTACTTTACCTCCAGAACTTGCTGTTGTAGTTGTTGCGGTTGTAGTTGCTGCAGCTGCAGCCACTGCTGAAGACTGAGGAGCCCCAGTACTAGCTGCTTGAGGGGGGTCCACCACAGCCTGACTTTCTCTATCTCCAGGGATTCCCTAAAACACAATTTCCAAGCTTTAAAATATCCCATCTTTAAGTATTACACAGAGTAAAAGACCAATCAGTCCATTTAATATCCTTGTATAACTTCCAAAAGCAAACAGATGTCCTTCAATTAAAAGTATAGGGTTACTAAAATTTATTTGAAAGCTGAAAGTATTCACATTAGATTGGAAATGGCCTGGGGATGAAAGATAGTGTGGAAGAACCCACATTGCTATAACACTCAATAAGTATAAAAGCACTTTAAAAAGTTTGCAGCATTTATTTTCTGAACTTATAGCTTAAATTATTTGATATACCCTATTTTAATGGACAAGATTTACAAGACTTCTATTTACAACTATTAAAATATAGCAGATGCCAAACTCATACACACATTAAAAAAATGGGAAAATAAATAAAAAATTAAAAAAGAAAAAGAAAAAAGAAAACAACAACAACAAAAAACAAATAGGGAGAGCAGATGTGGCTCAAGCAGCTGAGTGCCCGCCTCCCACAAGGGAGTTCCTGCGTTCAGTTCCGGTGCCTCCTGAAGAAAAAATAGACAACAAGCAGGAACAATAAGCAAGACCAACGAGCAAACAGACAAGGGAGCCATGGGGGAGGGGGGGGAGATTGTGCAAGGGAAAGTGTAAACTATAATTTAAACTATAGTCCATAGTTAGTAGCAATGCTTCAATATGTGTTTATCAATTGTAACAAATATACCACACCAATGAAAGATGCTGTTAATGGCAAAAGTGTGGGAGAGGAAAGGTGTGGAGTATACGGGAATCCCCTATATTTCTGATGTATCATTTATGTAATCTAAAGCTTCTTTGAAAAAAAAAAAAAAAACAACACACACACACAAAAATAATGGGTAGCAGAGCAGGTGTAGCTCGGTGGTTGAGCGCCTGCTTCGCATGTATTAGGTCCCAGGTTCAATCCCCTGTACCACCTAAAAAAAAGAAAGAACAATGGGTAACAAATATAGCAGGGTAATAGCTGCCTGCAATCAAACATCATCCTGGTCATTGGAAATAAGTGTTTTTGAGAGGCCACCTATTCAAATCCTCAGATGGGTTATTAAGTGCCAACAAACTATATACAGATTGAAGGTCCAGAGCGTTCATCAAATTCTTAAACAGAAATGCTAAATTAAAAGGCTAATCATTATTGCTGTAGTTCTACCTCTAATTTCGCAAACATGGTTATTCAACCTTTTCTTAGATGAGTGATTACCATTTCTCCTTTCCATCTAGTCATCCTCTCTTACATGGAGTTCTCAACCACTTGTAACAGTTCAATGTAACCCCTCCCCCCATTCCTGCCACCTTTTTAAGTGAATGTATGAAAAACAGAGTGAAAACACCGAAACTACTTTAGGTCAACTGTGTCATCTATTTATTTGCATTTGATGCTATATAGTAGTTTCAAAATTCAGCAACTTCAAAAAGTGACAATTTTTTAGACCTCAAAATTTCAAATCCATTAACTCAAAATATCTGATAATATTAAACTTCTGCAGAATTCTAAACCATTCCATATAAAGAAAATTAAGACTTTATAGAATCTGTTTTGGGGGTGAAGCTCCAACAGGATAGATCCAAAACAAGTACCAATCCAGTATGATTCTCTGATTTCGAACAAATGGATAAACTGCCAGCATTTGAAGACTCTACCCAAGAGGAAAGGAGAATTTAAAAAGATAAAATGACAGCCAAGAAAAGGCTTTGTGAATCTCATACACAAATGAATAGGCAAATAACTGGGTGGAGGCAGAGTGCAGTTATTCAGCTACTTGAAAAGGAGCTTCTAACAGAAGTACAACAATCCAGAAACAAAGGAATGGTTTAAACTGTGGACTGTACTCCCAAAATAGTTAGGATGGTGGATTTTAAGATGGTATTTTGGGCAATCTGGACTTTGATAATACTCCAACACACCAAAGACAATTACAGAATAAAATTTTAAGACTTATAAGGTAAATTCATGTCACCAGGAACCAGGGGAATAACATCATACATTAAGTAAATGTCAGATTACAGGGAGTGGATGGGAGGATAATGAATTAAAGAGGCTATGATCTATCATTTTTACACGCACACTATAAGCCAAGTAAAGTTTGGCCTGGGCTCTCAGCTTGAAACTTTCACTCTAAATAGTACATTAAGGATCATAGTGGCAGTGAAAAAGCTACAAAAATGTTGGGACCATTAAACATACTACCACACAAACTGTCATCTTTTGAGGATGCATAATTGGGGTAGAAGGTACTATATATTCCAACCAAATAGCCAATTTTACAACTCATTTAACCATGTTGTTCTCTGACTAAAACTGTATCAAAATCTTTTAGAAAAGGTTACATTGTATCATCACAAAATGCTAAAATACTAAGAAAAATAAAAACATTATATAAATATCCAACATACCCAACGTTCTTCTGCATTGAATTGTTACTCCTCCTTTAAAATCTTTTTGAGACATTGATCTTATAGAAGTAGAATGAAGAAAAGTAAAATGTTTCTCACCATCAAAAGGTACTCCACTGCTCTGTCAGGGTTGTTGAAACTGGCTCTCAGGGCTGCAATTACTTGCTCTCGCTCGTAGCCCATAGACATGATCTCAGTCACCATATTCTCATAAGACTGACCTGTCACTAAAAGGGGGGAGACGACACATTTAATGAACATTCTCCACATATTTCTTGAGTGCATATGTATACAATATTTTAGTCACTACAGTGCTAGGAATACAAAGGTGAATAGTAGTAAACATTACAACATACCTGTGGTGAAAAGAATAATGGCACACATCCCCACCCCACCCCCGCAATTCCCAGAATCTATAAATATGCTGGGTTGGTTACATGGCAGAGTGGAATTAAGATTGCAGCTGAAATTAAAGTTGCCAATGAACTGACCTTAAAGTAGGGAAATTATCCTGGATTAACTAGGTGGGCCCAATACAATCAAAAAGACCTTTTAAAAGTAGCAGTATAGGCAGAAGAAAGGGTCAGAGAAACAGGTATGAGGACAGAAGCTGCCTCTGAAGATGAAGGACAGGGCCACTGCCAGCCAAGGAAAACAGCCAGACTCAGAAGTTGGAAAGGGTAAGCAAATGGATTCTCCCTTAAGAGTTTCCAGAAAGGAAACAGCCCTGCTTACACCTTGATTTTAGTCCAGTGAGACATATTTCAGACTTCTAACCTATGTATCTTTAAAATAAATTTATGGGAAGTGGATGTGGCTCAATCGACAGGGCTCCCATTTACCATATGGAAGGCCCCAGGTTTGATTCCCGGGCCTCCTGGTGAGGGCAAGCCAGGCCACGTGGCGCGGTGAGCTGATGCAGGAGGACGACCCAACAAAGGGAGACAGGCAGACATAGAAAAACGCACAGCAAATAAACACAGCGAGCACAAGCAGCAAGGGGCGATAAATAAATACAATCTTTAAAAAATAAAAAAAAAAAATTAAAAAATAAAATAAATTTATGTTGTTTTATGCCACTAAGTTAATTTATTACAGAAACACTGGTTAAGTAAGTACAATAGAAATATTAGGTACAAATATAGCAGCGAGTAAAGAATTATCACATCAGGGAAGATATCTGGAAGAAGAGACAAATAAACTCAAATTTTGAAAAACAAGTAGGAGGACCATTTTAATCAACTGTAATAAAACTGTTTTCCTTTGATATCTCATGATATGATAACAGTGGCAAAAAAGGGGTTAGGGACTAGATAAGTTAAACTTACATACCACATAAAGCTGATATAATGTCTCAAGCACTATTATACCAATAAGTCACTTCTCACAGGCTTTCTCCTACCCTTCCTTTCAGCTGAAGACCTAACTCACTCCTTGTAAAAATGTCACACAACAGAAGACACTGTGATCTGACTAAAGCAGAAACTCAAGTTTCCCACTACTAAACTTCCCTCATTTAAAACCACATATTCTTACACTTGTGTTCTAGGTACCATTCCCTTTCTCACTCCTCCTCAAATACCTGGGCTTTTAGTTACCCTCTCTCTCACACTTAATTAACCTGATCAGCAGTTAACTATGTCCTAGTATGGCATCCTAAAACCAAAAAACCTCCCTCCCTTGACCCACCCCAATTCCTCTTTCAGGAATGAGCCCATTTTTCAGCTCTCTTGCCTTCACAGTCATAGTTGTCCATACATGCTGTGTCCACATCCTCACATTGCACTCACTCCTCAATCAATTCCCTCAAGTGCAACCCACCATTATTTGCCTTCTCCATTTCAATAAATGGGAGCTCCATCCACCCACGTGCTCAAGCCAGAAACCTACTTGATTCCCATTCCTCCTTTTCCTCTACTTCCATGTCTGATCAATCAGCACTTCTGGTAGGTTCTTTCTCTAAATTTATCTCTCAAGCCCACCTAATGCCCTCCACCTCTGTTGCCATCACTCAAAACCAGCCCACAACAGTCTCTGGTCTGGATTACACCCTGCTTCCAACTCTTGCTCCCAAGCCTACAATCCATTCTTCAGCCCATTACAAAAGCAAGCTTGCATAAAAGAAAACCTCATCTTATTTTGTGTTCCCAGCCCTCAACAAGCTTCTACATACCATACTCTGACCACCACTGGTTTTCTTCATGTTACTTTAACAAGCCAGCCTCTTCCAGCTCTGGAGTCTTTACTTACACCAACCTTCTCTGGGTGGCCAGCTCCTTCACATGCTCCAGTTCTCAATGTAGAAGTTACTAATCTCAGAGAGGTATTTGCCTAACCACTCTGAGCAGTCTTCCCATCTCTGTTCTTCTTTATCAAAGCCCCATATTTGTTTTCTTATCATTTATGATGAATAATTCATTTTAAATTTCATTCTTTTTCTTTCCCCCACCTGAATGCAGGTTTGACTGTACATGGAACCACGTCAGTTTGTGTCAGTTTCCCTGACACACAGCTGACATTCAGTATCTGTTGAATAAATTTTTTCCTGCAGAATTTGCAATAAAAAAGGTATTTAATAGCTATGAAAATATAGCTGTAAAACCTAAATACCACTAAGCAAATTCAGCATTTGATATCTCATTCAAAGGCAATAGTCCTTTCCTATCCCATAAAGAACTTTTAAACTTATTTTTATTTTCTAAATTACCCACTGATATAATAATTCTAGCACAGAGTCACTAAAATGCCAACATGCTTTCAGTATTCCAGTTCCCAGGTACAGGGAACTACAAAATAGCCGTAGAGAACCAAAACTAGATGATCTTAACATGCTATTAAATATTTCTCACAACAGTCCTATGAATTAGGTTTATTTTCTTCTCCTTTTAAAGATGGTGAGGCTGAGGGCAGGAAAAGATTAACAACATGCTCAGAGTTTCAATGGCTGGTAAGTTGTGGTGTAGAGATAACAATCTGTCAGATTCTACAGTGCCCAATTCTTTTTTTTTTTTTTTTTTAAAGATTTTATTTATTTATTCATTTATCCCCCCCTTGCTGCTTGTACTCGCTGGGTCAGCCAACCACGCCGCGCGGGCGGGCCTGCCTTCACCAGGAGGCCCCGGGAACCGAACCCAGGGCCTCCCATATGGTAAACGGGAGCCCTACTGATTGAGCCACAGCCGCTTCCCCCGCCCAATTCTTAATCACTATGCTATGCCTCCTGATGTTTCAAATTATAAAAACTGAAACAGGAGGATTGTGGGAAGATGGCAACAGACTAACAGGCAGAGTTGAATGTTCTCACAAAAACAATAGAGAAGGAGCCAAAAGTTGTCCGAAGGACCTGCTGTGGGGGTCAGCTGCCCAGGACAGTGCCACACAACTCCCAAGAGGGTGAGGGACAGAGACGAAGAAGCTGAAACGACAAACCTGAGTTACCAAGCCCCCGTGGTGGCCAGGAAGGGCTTCCCCCCACCCCCCACCCCCACCCCCCACCCCTAAGATATTAAGCTAGGGTAAAACCCATGGTTCACTGTAGCCAGCCGAGGGGAACAGACATTTTCCTTCCTGTCAGCTGTTTCAAGGGAAAAGGGAGTGGAGGTTGGGGTGCTTTTCTTTAGTGAATTCTGCCAGCAGAGCCTGCTTTGAATCTCAGCTCTGGAGAGTCAGCACAGGAACACAGGAAAGCCAAGACTGAAACACCTCCATGGAAAGGTGCACTGACCAGCGCCAACTCCTGGCTGGTATGGAAATTGCATGGACAAAAACTGCATGCTCTGTATACCATCCCCTGGGTGAAAATCTGCACCCCACTAGTGAGCCCCTGGTCTGATTTTGAAAACTTAAGCTGGGCAATTTTAAAGACAGAGAATAAGTTGAACCAATATCAAACAAGAGCTCTGGCAAAAAAAAAAAAAAAAAAAAAGCCATCAGAGTAAATTCACCAACATATTCAGATGCCTAGACATCAGCAGAAAATTACAAACCATACTAGGAAATAGGAAGAGACGGCCCAGCCAAAAGAACAAACCAAATATCCTGAAGAGATACAGGATTTAATACAATTAATCAGTGATAATCACATAACTGTCCTAAATCACTTCAAAGAATTTAAAGAAAATATGACTAAATAAATAAAGGATATTAAGATGGCACTGGGATAGCATAAAGAACTATTTGAAAGCCTACAAGGAAAGGTAACAGACCTGATGGGAATGAAAGACACAATGGATGAGATTAAAAATACATTAGAGGGAAACGGATGTGGCTCAAGAGGTTCGGCGTCCGTCTACCATATTGGAGAGACTGGGGTTCGATCCCCGGTACCTCCCAGTAAAAAAAAAAAAAAAAAAAAAAAATCAGAGGCACATAAGAGCAGATATGAATTGCTTAAAGACAGAATTAGTGGTTTCAAAGAGAATTTCTGAACTGAAAAAGAAAGGAGGACAGAAAGAAAAGAGAATGGAAAAAATGGAACAGAGTTTCGGGGAATTAAAATGACAACACAAAATGCACTTCTGGGAGTCCCAGAAGGAGAAGAAATGGGAAAGGTGCAGAAAAAATATTTGAGGAAATAATGACTGAAAACCTCCCCACCTGTATGAAGAACATAAATACCAATATCCAAGAAGGACAATACACCCCAAACAATAAATCCGAATAGACCTACCCCAAGACACCTACTATTCAGAATGACAACTATCAGAGATAAAGAGAGGATTCTGAAAGCAGCAGGAGAAAAGCAAAGCATCACATACAAGGGAAACTCGATAAGATTAAATGCCGACCTCTGATCAGAAACCATGGAGAAGGGAAGCGGCTGTGGCTCAATCAGTAGGGCTCCCGTTTACCATATGGGAGGCCCTGGGTTTGGTTCCCAGGGCCTCCTGGTGAAGGCAAGCCCGCCTGCACGGCGTGGTTAGCTGACCCAGTGAGCACAAGAAGCAAGGGGGGGATAAATGAATAAATAAATAAAATCTTAAAAAAAAAGAAACTATGGAGAAGAAAGCAGTCTGATGTATTTAAGGTACTGAAAGAGAAAAACTGCCAGCCAAGAATTCTGTATGCAGCAAAGCTGTTCTTCAAAAATGAGGGTGAGTTCAAAGTCTTCACAGACAAACAAAAAACGAAGAATATGTTACCACAAGACCAGATTTGCAAGAGATACTAAAGGGGGTGCTGCAGCCTGAAAGGAAAAAACAAGGGTGAGAGATCTGGAGAAGAGTTTAGAAATGAAGGGTAAACTAAAAGACAGACAGACAATAGAACGATAACAGAGAGCCGAAGGACAAAAGAGATGAAGTAATGTCTTTACAGTAATAACACTGAATGTTAATGGATTGAACTCCCCAATCAAAAGACACAGACTGACAGAATGGATAAAAATATGTGAGCAGTCTATGTTGCCTGTAAGAGACCCACCTCAGATGTAAGGACACAACCAGGTTAAAACTGAAAGTTTGGAAAAAGGTATTCCATGCAAATAGTAACCAAAAAAGAGCTGGAGCAGACCAGACAAATGTAAAATTAACAACATTATAGTATATGAACAATTACTCAGTGCAACTGGCAAATTGTTCCTGTGATCAGTATTTGGTAAATTTTTTTCATACAAAATAAACACTTGCTTTCAATTGAGAAGGGCTGGAGAAGAGATATATTTTTGGATACTTCATTTTTCTTTAACCCTTTCTTATTCACACTCTTTAATTAAAATAATCAGGATCAATAATGATTTAGCATGACTACTGTTGAACAAGATTTTGAGTTTTTGTCTCTTAAAATTGTGTGTTGGCAAACTGGTATCTGCTGTAATTCATTCCAGTAAGATGTGAAGAATTCCCAAATAGGAATTTGATTATCTAGAAAAAATTACGGCCTAAATGGAAATTAAATACTAAACCAATAATTTATTTCATTCTTAGAGATTATGCCCAATAGTTACATATTCTAATATAAAATTAGAATTGTTATAATTAACTTCTATTATATCAGAATTATTATTTACATTTCTAAATGCTTGTTGTTCTGCTATTTTTAATAATTGACTATATTATTAAATATAATAACCTGGCCTTGCACACTCTTTTAAAATTTGTAATTTTTTTCCCCATCTATTTTGCTATTTATTTTACAATTTTAAATAAAGGACTTTTTAACAACTGAAAAAAAAAAGCCACTGATTATACACTTTGAATAGATCATATGATGTGAATATATCTCAATAAAACTACTTAATAAATAAACAATTGTGCAAGAATAGCCAGAAATAGCAGCTATGTACAGAAGTGGAAACATAGATTGAGGGAAGGAATTTTCTTGTTTGTCAGTATTTTGTTTATTATTATTGAAATAATGAAAATGCTTTAATAATGATTGAAGTGATGAACGCCAACTATATGATTATACCAAATACCACTAATTGTACACTTTGGATAAACTATGCTTTATTAACATATATCAATAAAATTGATTTGTTTAAAAAAAAAACTGAAACAGAAATGCTCATAAGCAGTTTCATACTTTTAGAGCTTAAAAATATGATGGCAGGGAAGCGGATGTGGCTCGGGAGGTTCGGCGTCCGTCTACCATATGGAGAGACCGACCGGGGTTCGATCCCCGGTACCTCCCGGTAAAAAAAAAAAAAAAAAAAAAAAAAAATATGATGGCAAATGAGAAAAAGTAGGGACAATGGACAAGATAGCGCTAATGGGCCTAACGAGATCGGGGTGACAAATAAGCACGCAATTCAAAGAATGAGTTCTAGACTGATCTTCCAAATCAAGAGAAATGATTAAAAATCTGGAAGTAACAACTTTATTTGAGTACAGCAGCAGCAGGGCCTTCAGCAGCATCAGAGGCAACTGCCAGCTGACTCCAGCCCTGAGGCTATGGAGGAGTTGACTACTTCTGGGTAAACCCTTTCTCCAGCCCTGTTTGAAATAGTGATTTCTCTCTTCCTGACTAGACACGAACTCACTTGTTATTTGGTCCCAGGAAAACAGTTCCTTCAAAGATGGGAATCTGGATTTGGCACATAAGATTATTTAAATTAACTATTTTGCTACTATATGCTATGAGCAATCAGTATGCCCTTTTCCAAGACAATGAAGGCATCATAGAGTTCAGCCCAATTAGGTCAAAGGAGCAAGGCCAGGTCTTATTAGGTGGTACTGCTGCTGGAACCCTGCTGCTGCAACTAGGTAGGAATCCAGGAGCCCAAACTCCACTGAAGCTGTTGTTCCCACCTGTTCTACTCTTCCAAGGTTCCTTCCTCTTTATTGCTCCTAACCCCCAATTCCAGTAATATAAAAGAGCAAATTGCAGGAATAGGGTTGTCAGCCAATAGAGCAACAACTGGCAGGCACAGCAGGAACCGTATCAGAGAAAATGTTTTTAAAAAAAGAAAATTGATTTGACAGATATGGGGTAAAGGGAAGATAAAAGCATTATTTCATGACAAAATTCAAAGTTGGGGTAAAAGGGTATTTTCACTGCAAGTACAATACAAGGAACAAGATGGAGAGGGGGATTTATAGGGCCACAAATTGGAAATGAAGGTCGGAGGTGAATAAAGATGAAGTATAAGGCAGATTTAGTAAAATTTTATACCCATCTCAAAAACAATTTGTAGTAAACCTGCACACACATCCAATCTTGTTATAAAACCTCACTTAAAATTTGGAAAATGAAAAATTACTTAGCTAGATGAGTTATAAAGGATTACACTTATAAATATTAATTTTCAGGAAGCGGCTGTGGCTCAATCAGTAGGGCTCCCGTTTACCACATGGGAGGCCCCGGGTTAGGTTCCTGGGGCCTCCTGGTGAGGGCAAGCCCGCCCGCGCGGCATGGTTAGCTGACCCAGTGAGCACAAGCAGCAAGGGGGGGATAAATGAATGAATAAAATCTTAAAAAAATAAAAAAAAAAAAAATTAATTTTCAAAGTCTTAGTAACATACCCATTCAGTAACTGGTTATCTAAAGTTTTAAAATATTATCATTTTGCAGCTCCATTATAAGCAACTATGAAAATAAATACATTTTCATTATTACAGAAAAAAAACTTTTATATCTTCTCTAGCTCATATAAGGTTATTTACAAGGTAAAGCAGATACTTACCAAGTGCACTTGTTGCATCTTCAAAAAGATTTGACCGAGAAGAATCCCCTGATGTGCTGTAAAAGGGTTGTAGAAAATCACTTTCAAAAAGTTTGTAAAATTTACATTAAAGTTTAGTAACTGTCCATTTGTAAAGATTCTCAGATTTTAAGTAAAATTCTGGCTACAGTGTTTAAACATTCTCTGTTTAGATTAAAACCAAAAGCTTTATCCATACTATTTATGACTTGCGAAGAATTTTCAATCTTAATACTCATTCTATTTTGAGATTCCATCACTTTAAATGGCCAAAGACAAAATAAAATCCTTACAGATCTCTTACAATCTAGTTAAGGAATAAAAAACAAGCAACAACAAAAAATGCACCACTATTTCCTTTAAAGAATTTATATGAGAACTGTAAGTCAAGTCACAGTAAGAGAGACATCAAAAGTAATATATGAAAAAATAATACATGTAGAAATGATATTAGGCTGGAAGAGACTAGGAATCTTTTCAAAAAATTTCAGTTAAGTTTTATGGACAAATTTTGAACAAGGAATTGAAAGAGGAAGGCATTCAAGTTCAGGAAAATACAGCATAAGCAAATACAGAGGTGGGATAAATCCAAGTTCTAAGCTAAAGTAAACCAGTTTTAGAGGATTAAATTTCTGTTGAGGAACCGCAGATGAGGCTGGAAAAAGTAGATGAAGACAAGATCACAGAAAACCACGAAGAGCAGGTCAAAGAAAAATAAGTAAGTTTAGAAAAGTGGTAATGGAAGTAGTAAGCAGCTTAAATTAACACACACACACACACACGTACACCCATGTGCGCACTTATACCACTATCCCAATTTTAAAAACAAAAACACAATGGACTTCAGTTCTAAGAAAGCACTGTGGATAGCAAGAGCAAGGGGACTTAAGTTTAAATTCATAAATTACTTAAAACTTCCCGAACCTCAGTTTCTTCATCAATACAAAAGGTCAACAATAGTATCTATATATCCATTCTGTTTTGGATAGGGTTACTGCGTGTAAAGTGCTTTGCAACGTGCTTAAAATAGTAAAAACCCAGTATTGACTTTTACAATGAATATAATTCCTTGTTATTATTTAAGTGTTTTGTCCTGTCCCGTCCCGTGTGGAGGAGGTAAAATGTCAGGAAGAACAATACAAGGAAAATTAAGACCTCCTACCCCTCTGCTGAAGACCCCCTACCCAGAGACAACTACTACTAACAGTTTCTATTTAAGGAACAACAACTTATAATTATTCCATGTCAGCACAATCAGATCCACCTCATTTTTTCCCAAATGCACCACAGTTTGCCAGACAGAGGACCAACTCAAGCTCTTATTAAGGAAATTTTAGTGTGGTTACCAACTTTTAAATTTTTTCTGTAGTCAAATATATCAGCCTTTCCCCTTTGACTTTTTTGGTTATCCTGCTTATGAAGGACTTTTCTAAGCTAAGATTAGTTTTATTTTTCCCATATTCTCTAATTAATGGTTTAATTTTTACATTAAATCTTTTTCCATCTAAAATTTCTTTTTATGAATGTAAGGTATGAGGGAATCCATCTTTTTCCCCTCCAGATGGCTAAGCATTTATCCTAATAGCATTTTCCACCTGTGGTCTGAGATTACATCTTTATTTTACATTAAGGCCCTGTATCTATTTGAGTCTACTTCACTGAGCTATCTTTCTAATATAAGCCATTCCAAACTGTTTTAATCATTATAATATATAGACTAATCCCTCTCATTACTTTTCTTTTACATAATAATTTGTACTGTTTCCACACATTGTTTAAAAAAATTTTTTTTAATCATTACAGATACAAGATTCAATCTTGATTCTGCCTTACCACTTTCCCCTCCCTTATCTACAGAGGAAACCATTGTTATTAGTTAACAGGTTACATTTCACTACTTTCTTCCATGCATAACCATGGAAAATGGAAAATATTTTGTCATTTTTTATTTGGTTTCATTTGGTTTATAGTTATTGCCTGTATTGTTTTGCAACCTGCTCTTTTCACTCAAAAGCCTCAAAACCACATTCATTGTGTACACACACACCCCCACACTCCCCACATATTTTAACTGTACCATAGTACTAGATATCAGGATTTCTCACACTTTAGCAAGGCTAAGAATTTACCAGGAAAGCTTGTTAAAAGACAGATCCTAGGGTACGCCTCCCAACAATTCTAATTTAGAATACTAGGCTGGGGCCTAAGAATTCATTTCAATTCTCAGGTGATGCTGATGCTGCTTACTGGCTGCCACACTTCAGTAGCTTTGTTTTCTAGTATGAACATATCACAGACCAGCTATTTCCTTACTGATGGAGATTTAGGTCGATTCCCAGGTATCCTCTCTATTATAGACAATACAGTCCTTGTGTGCAAGTACAATCTCTCTGAGGCAGGTTTGCACTGTGATTGGTGGTTTTTAAAGAGCCAAACCAACTTAAAGGAACAAATTCCTAAAAATGAAATGTCAGGCTAGTGGTGATGGACAAACTTTTCTCCGTTCACCCTTCATGTCAACATATTTCCTGATAATCATCTAAGTTCTGTGCTTTACACGATGCTAAATGTTTTAAAGCACAGATGAAGGGCATAAGGCACATTTAGGTATCTTGTTTTCAGAGCTTCTCTCACCCTTCCCTTCCTGTGTCATCCTTCTATGAGCGGTATAATTTGGTTTACAAAATCCAACTAAGTGTTTGCTTTCCTGGATCACTAACCATCAAGTCATTTATTCAACCACCCCACAGGTCTGAAAAGGTAGCCCTGACTCTTAAGAATAGGTGAATAAAATTCTATCCCCAGTAAGAAATATAAAACAAGAATAAAGATAAAGTAACAAATTTAAATTGATATTAGCATAAAGTCTTTTAATAAATGTCTCGAATGTATTTATCAATTTTGAAGTACTTAGACTTCAAAAAAAATCTTTTTAAGGCTCGTAAGCACTTAAGAAAATAAGATATTCCTTCCATATTGAACTCAAGACAGATTTAATTAAATTTACAATGTTTAAATATCTTGGGAAAGCCAAATTGTTAAGTCTTTAAGTTCCCTCCCATACACAGAATTGATTAACAGCCCTTTGATGTAAGAACTTAATGGATTCTGCATTTTTTCCCACTAGATAAGAGTTGAATTCATTTCTGGTTATTTGTGGGAGATGGATCAAGTTACATAATGCTGTCTGGGAATGCTTAAAGCAGAGTATATATACTAGGCAGGCACAGGGAAAACATTTTATTACCTGAGCCCATGTCCTCTTCTCGGGGAATCAATTTCTTGGAAAGAGACCCTCAGTGAGCAAAGTACAAGATGACTCAGATCCCACCAACCACAGTTGACTGTGCCAGACATGGAAACTGCATTTAGAGGCAAAGCACTAAAATAAAGAATCTTAACCAATGGCACTGAGGTCCCAAGTTACACTAAATCATAAACACACAACAGCTCCAGTGCCAGTGAAGGCCAGCCACACAGAGTTCATGCTCTTAGACTGAGGGAGCTCCCTGTATGCTTACAAAAGTCTAACTCATTATTAATTTGAGTTCTTTCCAACCAAGAGAACCCTGACTAAACCATCTGCTTTGATATTTTAGTCAACACTGAAAAAACTCTGGTTCGTAACAGTGTATGGAAAAACAGACAAAATCTCAAATTAGTAGTCTTGATCATAGTGATAAAATTTTAAACTGAAAAGGATAACAAAATTGAATATATGGAAGTATAGTGAATTTAAAAACAATTCTTATCTATTTCATTCAATTGTACTCGAGTATGGCACCATAATTCTAAGTTATGTTTCATTTACTTTTCTTTTGGTTTAAAAAATCTACATAGGCAGAAGCTAAAACTTCTGCACAAGTTTGCAAAGATAAAGATATAACAGTAAAAAATTGAAATGATCCATGTATCTAACAAAAGGTGGTAAGGGAAATAGCAACAGCTAATACTTATTCCATGTTTATTGTGTGCTAGGTGCTATTTTACAACTTTTCCACTTATAATTTCATTTTACCCATAAAACTCTATGATATCTGTCCAGTTGTTCATATTTCACAGATGAGGAAAAAACCCAAAGATGTTAATTACTCTGCCCAAGGTCACAGAGCTAACAAATGTCAGAATCACATTCTATGCAGCAACTAGAAATATTTACTGACGTGGAAGAATGTTTATTCACACACACACACACACACACACACACAACAGTGATCAGAAAGAATATAGATCAAATATGATGACTGTTGGTGGCAATGTCAAATTATTTCATAATTATTATTATTTTTGGTCATTTGTATTTCCTATCTTATCTACACAAAATGAATAATGCCTTTTGACAGCAACCCACTCTCACCCCAATCAATGCATAAGTGTAGAAATCCAGGTTATAGAAAGTTATACCCATATACTCCTTAACAGACACAAGTACATGTTTTAGTCAGGGTTCAAAGTACAGAAAAAGCTTAACATAGTAGAAAGTCAGTTTGATCAAAACAGTAGTCAAAATAATTACATGAATGAAGTTCCTGTACAAAGCTATTTTGAGATAAAATTCCTAAGAATCCAGTTCTTGCCTGTCAGTTGATGTTGGGCTAGCAGCCAGTGGTGTTTCTGTTGGCTTTTCTGCAGGTTTCTCTTGTTTAGTTGCACTAGCAAGTGCAGGTTCAGAAGATGCTGTCGTTGATGCCGGAGTGATGGATGTAGAGGTGGAGGTGGGAGCCAAAGCTGGGGCAGGGGTTGGGGCCTGAGCCACAGCTGCTGTTGTCGACGAAGTAACCGCAGCAGCAGTGGCCGGATTTGATTGTTGCGTTGTGGCTGGTGCTGGTGTAGTCACTGCTTTGGGCTAAACAAATTAAAAAGAAAAATAATGAATTATGACAAAATACTACATTATTCCCCTCTCTCTAAAAATAGACTATATTCTTTAGGGGATGCTACAAATAAATACTGATAAAAACTTGTAACTTGACAATAACTTTGTAGAGTGACATCATAAAGGTGATTAATATCAGCGATATGAATCATTTTATTCAAAGTTGATGAGTGTTAACCATCAAGCTTAATTAGTTTTAGTCATTAATTTCTGCCCTCCAACTTATCAAGTTAATCTGAAGAAAAGGCCAATATTTAAAAGTATAGAGGATGTGCATCCAAAAAAGGAATCATATTAATTTTCCACCAAAACTTCTGATTTATAATTAAAGTTCCTTCTATATATGTATAGAAATCATACTGTATGAGTTTTTATTCTTCTTCTATGGCTGGTCTATCAGTGATATCTCATTTAAACTCACCTTTCCTAAGGACAGGAAATAACTTTTAATGGATGGGAATACATTTCAACATAATTTACCTCAAGTATATATCAACAAACTAAAAGCAAGGAGCTGTTTTGTATATTGCTTAATTTGAGCTAGCAGAGTGCACTGGGAAAAAAGTGGCATGCATATGGGATGGGAGGGGGTGTGCTTTTAAAACTACGAGTAGCATTTATTCCTCCCTCTCCCTTATTCTAAGGGTCCTGAATTAAGCTTTATAACTTCAACTGTCAATATATTACTCCACAGTTTATTAGTACTGTAAAACTCATTCTGGATAAACTGAAGCTTCACACAGGTGAAGATTTAGATTTGTACACACCAAAACTTTACAATAACCAATCTAGAGAAAAAAATATTTTAAATGCATTACACCTTTTTATTATTTTCCTTAATTATTTGTGATCAATATTATCTCCTAATGTATCATGTCTTCAAGGTCCCTGTTGCCAAGAAGGGCTATTTAGCCTTATACCAAATGGTACCAAGCCCCTCTGGTTTTTTGAAAAATTTTTTGCTTGCTTTTGTAGTAAGGTCATTTCTCATTGTTTCTGTAGTACCGAGGTGTAGCACCCCCCTTACCTTTTCATTGTAAGCCTCTACATTAACCTCAAAATTAAACACCCACAAATATCATTAGAATCCCATATAAAGCAAAAAAAAAATAGGCTGCAAGTATCTACTTTGCAAATGCATGAACCTATTCTGAGATCATTCTGCTTAATTCTTACTTATGTTCTGAATGGTCAAATTACTGAATACTAAAGGAAATAATCAATAACAAAACACGCCCCAAAATGTGTGGCTATCACATTTTCCATTACATGCCAAGCATGATAAAACCAGACAAGACAAGGCTTCCTCACATGCCTGTTCCTCTATATTTAACATTTAACAGTTAATAAATTCTTAAACATAGTAAAATCAATATGGTTCCTAATGGACTAAACAATTTTCAAGTCCAACATATGTAAACCATTTAGCTGCTTTTTGTTTCTCAGTACAAAAGTATGTAGTGATTAAATTTTATTTATTCAACTCTACCTTCTACTACATATTCATTATTTTGTGACTTGAAAACAACTACTACCACAACAAAGGCTTATTCTATTTTTGGTCTTTGATGAACTGGGTTTCAATTACCCATTTAAACTTACGTCTCGGTGTTGAAAGTATCACTTCTTGCATGGCTATCAGGACAATTTAGTCTTAAAGGTTAAAGTCATGGGTATTAACATACCTCTATCTTAACTCACCACTGTATGGTTACATACCTTTAAATAAAACAAAATTTCTTCTAGAACTGTCTCACAATGATGATTCTGTCACTATTTTAGCTGCCGTTTCCATTTTGTAGCTTCTAAACAGCTATTCTATTCACTAAGAAATACCAGTGAAATTCTGAGTCTATATGTCTCTTGTGCCTTGAGGAGTTTGTCAGATCTAATACATGATTCTTAAAACCTTTAATAGATAAATGCAGAGCTCAACAGGTATGTATAAATTCATTTTAGGCATAAAGGGTGGACTTGGGGGGATCATTATTTTTTTAGAAGACTCACATGTGTACATAAAGATATAAAGACTGAGGTTGAAACTTACCTTCGTCACCATAACCACCACAAAGTTTTTCTCATCAATTTTATATTCTTTGAGAGCAGTGTCATCATTAAGGATTTTGCCTAACACATTAAGAGAAAAAGTGTTAGTAATGTACAGTGATCTTTGTCTTACACATAACTGAACTTAAAACAACCTTCTATTAGTTTATCACCAAGGTCAATTCTATCAATTAATATTTCCTCCACAATTGGCTATAGTTAGTAGTAATATTTTAATGATGCTCTTTCATAGTTTGTAATAAATGTTTAACAATAATGCAAGGTGTTGGTTGTGGGGAGATGTATGGGAGCCCTGAATGATGATGTTTGTTCTATAAGTTCACAACTTTTACTATACAGTTATTGTTTATGCATGTGTATGAATGAATGATATACTTCAATAAAAATTTTTTGATGGAGGGAAAAAAAAAAGTTTCCCCAAAGAAAAATCTAAACCAATCAACAAGATAAAATGTAAACTGGAAACATCACTAGTTAAAAAGATGTCAAACACATATCCTACATACAGATACCCCAAGGAATTTTTTAAATTATTATTTATAAAAAGACTTGATGGATCAGGAAATATGAACCAGGTTCCAAGTTAAGGGAGATATGAAGACAAAGAAATTCATGTATGCGACTGCCCAGGGATGTCTGGGGGAATAACATATCTCTTCTGATGGGAGGGAGGGGAGAGGAATGACCTTCCTTCTCCCCAAAATACAGGATACCCGAAAAAAGGGAAAAGTTCTAGTGCTACGAAAATGAGATATTTATAGTAAAAAGAACTTCAGAAAATGATTTGGTATGCAAAAAGAAGCAAGTTGGTATAGAATTAAATAAGACACAAGACTTTGGTCATGGTGAAGGTCAAATATTAGGTAAAGATTCCTTCAGGTTCCTTTTTCTTGAATTCAGTTTTCTATTTTTCAAAAATTATTAAATCACAAGCTGAGAGACAGAGAGGAACAAAGGGTTTCTCCTTTGTATAGGAATGAGAAAACAGGCCAGAACTACAAACTGGGAACTCTAGTTTTATGCTGCCACCAACTACCTTCCTCTTTAGGTATGGTTAGCTTATAGGGTGAACATTTCCTCTAAAACATCTCAATTAAGAAATACTACAAAAAATCTCTATCCAAAAAGAGACAAGAATCCATGGGCAATTCAAGACGCTAAACTTTACTGGCATCTTCAATGAGCTGTGTTCAGCATTTACTTTGAAGAACAAAGAAACGAATTTTCCTCACAAAATGTAGATAACATAAGTCTTTTTAACACATATACTACCAATAAGGCTAGTAAAATTTTCAATTTCCTGTTCTTAGTCTTTGCCGCCTTCTTAATAGGACTTTTTTTCTTATTGATTTCTAAGAATACTTTATTATATAGTCTAAATATTAGTCATTTTTCCCTGTTATTTTTTTCCCGTCACTTATTTTATAGCATACTATAGTTTTTATAGTATTTTTACTACAGAACAATTTTTAATATTCTTCAGTCATTTTGTGGCAGTTTAAAAACAGATAAATTGAAATTTAATTTCACAGGAATGATTTCAAATACATTAATACATACAATGAGTATATACTGTTTCAATTCCATAGATAACAGATGCTCTGATGAATAGAAACACAAAATTCAGTTATATGATGATTAGAAATGATAAAACCAAACAAACAAAACTAGCTAAGATAATTGGACGGAAAATTATATAAGATAAATGCAAAAGAGAAGATTGAATATTAATATATTCAAATGACTGCTTTTACCTCTTCTATCTGTACAATCATGCTTTTGACAGAAACAATTTATATACACTATAATTCTTAACGTAACTATTTTGAAAACTAAAGAATGTCACTGTAACCAAGAAAGTGGCAAATTAATTTCAATATTTAATTCATACCTGCATAAATTAATTTTTGGCCTGCTACTGGAAAGGCATCTTTCCCCTTTTCAGATTCAATCTTCTCTTTCAGTGCTTTCACCTATAGGAAATATAAAGGATTAAAAAAAAAAAAAAAAAAAAAAGTCTAAACAAAAAATGGCAATCTAGAGTCTTAATAAATGATGCAAGAGAAAATGTTTTTGTACATTTTAATTATTAATGCTTCCAAAAACTTAAAAGATCCTGTCTCCCAATATTATATCAAAAGACTCACTGCTAGCATATTAGTACAATAGGTATAAGCTTTGCTTTACCACCATCTGTGATATACACAAGAAATAAAAATCTTTACTAGGTGACTTGATAAATTTATTTAAAATAAAGGTTTCAACTTCAAAAAGTTTTGATTCTCATTATAAAGTTGATGAAGGTTATGCATTGACTTCCCACAGACTGAAAAAGTAAAACCAAACTCTCTAGTTTAAAAGGTCTAAGAAATACATGGTTTTACCTAGAATAAGATTTCAATGTGAATGGTAAAAGGCAAATAATTCATTTAAAGTGTTTTAATGTTTTATTATAATCACCTGGAGAGGGGGGTTTTATGAAGACTAATTAAAACAGAATCTTTGGGCCAATATTTTTTTAAAGCTTTACAGCTAGTTCCAAAATTCACCCAAGGCTGAGGAATCACCAGACTACCGAAATTATCTTAAGCAAGTAGACCAGTGATTCTTAATCAGGGGTCCATGAGCTTGAACTGAAATTAAAAGAACAAAAACAAAAAAAACATTATTCTTGTGCGGACATGTTGGTGTGTGTATGATATTTTTATTAAATTATACACAGTATAGTGTATATCTTAACCACGGGTCTGTAGAACAAAAATGATGAAGAACCCCTGAAGTAGACCCCTTCACTCAGTCTCATCTGTGAAGGACATGGGCGTGGTGGTGGATGATCTTTATGATCTCTACAATTCCTAAAATTATTTGACGATAGGTTTATTAGGAAGTATTTAGAAAACAATGAGTCTAATCAATTTTTGAAGCCAACTGATCAGAAAGTAGTGTAACATGGGAGGATAAAAAGCCAAGAAGATTTGGTTTTCTCATGTGACTTAATGGAACTCGTTTCATTATTTTAGTCATAAGAATCAAAGGGGAAAGAGAAACTTTCATTTCCTTCAATTTCTTAGTCTAGGCTGATAGTTCTGAACTTTATATGAAAAGTTACCTGACAGACTTCTGGGAAATTAAAAAGTGATGGTGTGTACTTATGAAATAAAAAAATAGTAATCTTTATATCAAATATGTCAACATATGAGATTTCACATAATCCTCAAAATTCTGGGATGAAAGGAGTGTCATCGACTCAATTTTATAGATAAAGAGAATGGAAATAAAGAGGAAATAAAGAGGGTAAATCATCTGCCCCAAATCACACTGCTACTACTAAGTGGTAGATGGAACCTAAAATCAGGTTTTCTGGCTCCAAGTTTTAAAGCAGAGTAATTTGTAAATACCATATAAATCACCCTTGCTACACTCATCTTTCTGAAATGGCTCAGCAGCATCACTGCGATTCCGATGTCACCCAAAGGGCAAATCCATCACAAAGCAGAAATCTCAGGCCTATTTTCTGCTATTCCAAATTTCAAAGGTAAAACTAACTCCAGTAACATTTTTAAAAAGCATTTAAAAAAATCTAACTCATCATAAATTCCATTTTTCTTTAACCAATTCAGTATTACTGCTTTTGTATCAGATGCTAACTCCATGCTAAGTGTGATTTAGGAAGCCTCAATTTTAACTCTGTAGTTCATTCCTGTCTTAAACAGCATTTATGCTGACATCTGCGATTCTACCTATATATTTGGTTAGCACTTTATGATAAATGGGAAATAAAGGATACAATCTAAATTTCTAAGATAAAATAATTAAAGACCATCTTGTTAAACTCCTATAATGGCTTGCTATGGAATGCTAAGGCCTAAAGGAACATTTCTCAAGGTGTGGCCCAGGGATCCCTGAGGGGTTCCTTAAGGCCCTAAAAGATGATCTGCTAGCTAACAAAGTTTTCTCATGAGTACACATGGAGTTTTCCAGAGACCACAAAGCATGTGATATCATCAAAAATTGAATGCAGAAGCAGATGAGAATCCAGCTAACTTCTATTAATCCAAACACTAAAGAGATTTGCAAACAAACAATGCCAGTTTTCTCACTACTATTATTTTTTGGAAAGTAGTGATTTTTCACAAAAAATATGAACATAACATTTAGTCAATTTATTATTTTTAAGCAAACAGTTAAAATTTTTAAGTTTTAATTTCTAATTAGCAAATACCAAAAAATTACAACCCACATGAATGACGTTATTTAGAGTCCCCAATAATTCTTAAGTGTAATGGTGGCTTTAAACAAAAAAGTTGGAGAACTACTGTCCTACATGTTAAATGACTTGCCCAAAATGATAGAGCAGGGTTGGAGCACTCTGTGGTAAATCTCCTTTCAAACTTTTTTTTCTTTGAGAGGGAGAAAAAGATGCAATATTTGGAACTGTGATTACTTGGTGAGAATCACAAATGAACCACAGATGAGTGACTACATGTGTCGTTATGGATGAATACAGTTCCCAAACTTCTGGAGCCATGAAAATGTTCTAAAATTGACAGAGGTGATGACAGCACAAAGTCTGTGATAAAAATGAGAACAAGTACACTTTGGACTGTACAAAGCATGGGACTATGTAACACAGGGAATCCAGTGGTGGAAGGACTATGCTTAACAGAATATGAGAACCTTCTCTCATGAACTTTAATAAATACATAATATTAGTACAGGGTGTTAATAATTGGGTGGGTTGGGGGAAAATACACCAAATTTAAGGTATGGGCTATAGTAATATTTTGAAGATGCTCTTTCATAGTTTTTAACAAATGTTTAACAACAATGCAAGGTGTTGGTGATGGGGTTTGTTTTGTACATTCACAATTTTTACTATTCACTTTATTGTTTATGCATGTGCATGTAAGTATGATATACTTCAATAAAGTTTTATTGAAATATGTAAAGGAGAAATATGAGAAGCAAAAACAAAGAGAATAAGCAGGAGTCTCATTACTTGATAGGTGAAAATGACTGAGGTAATTAAGACAGATTTAACTGATACATCCATATAGTTCTTAGATATTAATGCATATATGATTGGATAAAGTAATCACAGATTAATAATAAAAATGTTTACTATTAAACAAAGAAGGAAAATTAATAAACTAAGAAAGCAACTCAAATAGAAAGAACAAAACAAATAATCAGAAAAGTACAAATAAGAGTAGATATTGGGGGTGGATGTGGCTCAAATGGTTAGGCATTCGTTTCCCATACAGAGGGACCTGGGGCTCGACCCCCAAGACATCCTGGTAAAACAGAAAAATATCGAAAGTGCACAGGCACGCCATCAGGCCCGGGGGAGTGGGTTAGCCCCAGGCCCTACCGAACCACGCAGCAAGATGACAACATAACAGGAGATGAGGGGTGAGCCAAGATGAGACACACTGACAAACCAGGAACTGAAGTGGCTCAAATGACAGAACGCCCCTCTCCCATCGGAGGTCCCCAGGATCTAATCCCAGCGAAGACAGGAGAAGGATGAGAGGAGAGGGCAGGAAACAGACATACAGAATCGCCCAACGAATGGACATAAAAACAGCAGGGAAAAAAAAGGGGGGGGTGTGTTTAAATGGATTTAAAAAGTAAATAAATAAATCTTTTAAACAAAGAGTAGTTATTAAGCAGAAAAGGTAAGAATAAAAAAATGGTTCTTGAGCCGATAGAAAAATGGACAAATGAAAGGGACAGGCAATTCACAATTACACTGTCAATAAACAGAAAAATTCAACCTCAGTAACCAAAAGCACACATTTTAATGTCATGCATCATTAGTCCAACAGACTCTCTCACTGGAGACAGTTTTGAAAAATTATTGGTGTTAAGTCTGACATTGTTCCTTAACCTCAACTCAATGATCATTACTTTAAATCCACTTAGCATTCACTCACAAGACACAGCTCAATCTTGTCATCCAAATGCTGTTCCATATTTAAAATAAGTGACCAAACTCCTATTCCTCTCAGTAAGCTCTTTAAGACCTTCGTCTCTTGCCTCTCTCACTTTGATCTTCACTGCCAACTCTATATAGCCCAGACAAAACTGTCATTGCTTCTACCTCTTTCTTCCTAATAGCACACACTCCCTTGTTCTTCTGCTGCTCCTGCCAAGCAAAATTCTTTATTTGGAGCAACTGAATTTATTTCCATCAGTACTCAAAATTTACTTCAACCACTCTCTGGCTATCCTACTCTTCCCTACTACTTCACTTAATTCATTCCACACATCATCTGGTTCCGTGCTGATAAACAGAAGTATGAACTTTACCTCCCATTTTGTGCTTCATTTCCTCCTACACTGCCTATCCCCACAATTCCATTAAGACTGCTCTTAACATCCCTAGATTCAGCAATATCATAGTCATCAGATGCTTCTTAGTCCTTCCCAATCTTGCTTGACCTCCCTGTCACATTTGACAATATTGACAGGTCTGACCCCTTCTTTTCACACTGTCTTCCCTTGGCTTCCATAACACCATGCTTTTCTAGTTTTACTTCCAGGATAATCCATTTCATTTACTCCTACTTTTTTTTTTCCCCCAGATTTATTTTATTTATCCACCTCTCCCTCCCCCCTCGTTATTTGAGCTCACTGTCTGCTCTCTGTATTTGTTTGTTGTGTGCTCTGTGCCTGCTCAACTTTTTTCTAGGAAGCACCGAGAACCAAACCCGGGACCTCCCATGTAGTAGGCGGGCACCCAACTGCTTAAGCCACATCTGCTTCCCTTTTCCTACTTTCAACAACTATCCAGGTGTCATCTATAAGCCTAGCCCAGATCTTTCTCCCGACTTTCAGTTATATATATCCAAGTCCCTACTGGACACTTCCACCTGGATGCCCCATAGACATTTCAATCATAATGTGTTTGCTGCAGGATGGTTTCTAGACTAGTTTGCCTAAATCTTTTTTTTTTTTTTCCTGAGGTACCAGGGGCGGGGTTGAATCCCGGTACGTGGGAAGCTGGCACTCAACCACTGAGCCACATCGGCTCCCCTGAGTTGTCCTTTCTCATTTGTTTTGCTTGTTTTTTTTTAAGGAGGCACCCAGAACCAAACCCAGGACCTCCCATGTGGGAAGCAACCACATCCACTCCCCTAAATCTTAATCCAACCAAATTAAATAAACTTGCAAACAGTTTAGAAAGCATGAAAAGGGGAGTCCATGTGGCTCAGTGGTTGAGTGCCAGCTTCCCATATACCAGGTCCCAGGTTCAATCCCCAGCCCCAGTAACTCAAAACAAAACAAAACAAAACAAAACTTTACATACTAGAAAGAATGAAAGATCTTCTTTTGGATTCTGTGAAGGAAGAAGTACCAACTCTGGATGTGGTTTTCAAAGGAAGGTTATGGCTGGCAAAGGATGCAGTTATGACTCTTAACTCTGCTGCACACTATTGCAAAAGAAAAAATCTAAAAGAGAGCACTACAATCTAGTAAATAACCAGGCCTATTTTATCCAAGGTGGATAGAGAAGAAGCAGTGATTGAACTTTCATTTTGTCGCTTATTTCCTCCTGCATAAAGAATGGCAGTTTATCAACTTAGAGACACCCAAGAAAGCAATTTTTTTTCCTAGCCACATAGTGCTGCTGTATAAAATTGTGTATTTTTTAAAAAAAAAAACAATATCTGTTTTTATTTTTTCAAAGAATTATTTTATTTATCCCCCCCCACCCATTTTTTGTGCTAACTGCCTGCTCTCTGTATCCTTTTGCTGTGTGCTCTCTGTGTCTGCTTGTCTTCTCATCTTCTCTTTAGGAGGCACCAGGAACCAATCCTGAGACCTACGATGTGGGAGAGAAGCACTCAATCTCTTGAGCCACCTCAGCTCCCTGGTTTGTTATGTCTCTCATTGTGTCTCCTCTGTGTCTCTTTTTGTTGTGGCAGCTCGCCACACAGGCCAGTTCGCTTTCACCAGGAGGCCCTGGGAAATGAACCCAGGACCTCCCTTATGGGAGACAGGGGCCCAATCGCTTGAATCACATCCACTTCCCTAAACAGTATCTGTTAAACACAGTTAACATGACTTTTATTTTTTTTCCCAAAAAGGGAGACATGACAATGAGAAGTCTGTTAAAAATTCCCAGCATGAAAGCTTATCAGTTATCCTTTTTATTCCAATCCCCTTCCTGAGGTCCTTGTCTCTTTCTCCCATGTTCCTCATATCAAATCATTCGTCAGGTGGTGCCAACGTACCATCTATTTCCTAATGTGGTCCCTACATCCCACCACCACACGGCACTAGTCTAGTTAAGGCCAACAACCATTAAAAGCAGGCATTTCTGTTCAACAAATTTAGGTTGTGGATTATGTCTGAGAGAACAAAATGTCTTAAAAGTTATATTCCCACAACAGTAATGCAACGTGCTGCATGTCAACCTTTTTACTTACACAGCACTTCTGCATAAGATTTCTAGGGTATTGCTTGGTGATTATAAAAGCAACAGAATATTTATAATATAGCTCAGCTTCATTGATATTACAGTTTTTCCCTTATTACTGTTAAACAATAAAAAGGAATTATGCAAGCTTTAACCATTAGCCCTGAAATACAGAGGTTAAATGAATAATTAACAGCTAATGTGAGCTGTGTACTTACTATGTGCCAGGTACTATGCAAAGAGCCTCACACTAATTTAATCTGTGCTACAACTCAATGAGGTTGTAGTGGTCATCCTCCAAGATGGTCCCCAATGACCCCTGCCTCCTGGTACTCAAAGCCTTTGTAATAATTGATTATGGCTAGCCTATGTGAGCAATAAAATACTGTCAATATGATAATGTGTGCCTTTATTTTATTACTCCCATTTTACCAATGAGGAAAGATTTTTAAAGTATGGTGTTCAAAGAACACAGGACAAGTAAGTGAGAGAAAACACCCCTCACCCGTCCAGGTTAGGAATAGTACAGTGTTATTTGAAAGAGATCAAGATGCAGGAATAAATTCAACAGAATCTAGAGAGACTTTTTTTTTTTTTATTCCCCCTCCCCCCTCATTGTTTGAGGTTGCTGTCTGCTCTCTGTGTCTGCTCATCTGCTCTTTAGGAGGCACTGGGAACAGAACCTGGGACCTCCCATGTGGGAGAGAGGCCCTCAATCACTCACCTCAGCACCCTAGAGATACTCTTGAGTTTTGCTGTTAAGGGGGAATAAGGAATTGAAGCAGTAGTCAAAGAGGGATGTGGCGACAGAAGAAGGTTTTACTAAAATGGGAAAAATAGTATGTTCATATACTCTAGAAATGGAAAGATCAATGATGCAGAAAAGAGGGAACCACTGGAGTGATGTCCTTCAGTAGATGACAGGGTTGATGGAATACAGTGGATAGGTGGAGAGATGGACCTTAAAATAGCACCATCCACATAAGAGGAGACTAAGTAGGTAGGTAGATATGGTAAGACCTTGCAGTTCTGTACTGATTGCTTTTATATTCTCAGTAAAATAAATACTAGGGTCATCAGCTGAAAATAAGGAGAGAGGAGATGATACATAATCTGCCTATGGCAGTGGAAGAATGAATGGACTAATGAAATGTAAGATTGTCAGGCAGCATGAAGGGCCCAATTAAGGTTAATGTTGATGAGGCAAATCAGAGAGGCTATGTGTATGCCTCTAGCTGCACAGGTGCAAACACAAATATAGAGTTGAATTTAATCACATTTGGAGTTTTCCAAGCAAAAACAATTAAATAAGAGAGAGTTCAAGCACTGTATTTGTATTATCTCAAACTCATATACAACCTTCAAACAACCCTATGAGGTTAGTACTTCCAGAGTAGTATGCCCATTTTATAGATGAAGAAACAGGCACATAAAAACTGGGTTAATGGGGAGCAGGTGTAGCTCAGTGACTGAGTGCCTGCTTCCCATGTACGAGGTCCTGGGTTCAATTCCCAGTATCTGCTAAAAACAAAAAACAAAATTAAACTAAAAAGTCCAGCCAGGATTGAACTTCAGGCAGACTGGCTTTGAGTCAGCTATGCTGACTGTTGTAATGGAGTAATTGTAATTGCCGACCCCATTTAAGTCAGACAAGGGTAGAAGCCGTAATTTGAGTATGGAAGCCAGTGAAAAGGAAACATGGATCAGATGCAGTACAGGTCTCATCAGAGTTGGAATCAGAGGGAATATAGACTGGGACGCTAAAAACGGAGATTACTGGGGGTGGGGGTTTACAGTTACTAGTCATGGTATTGAAAATAGGGAATAAGAAGGAAAGATCCTCGGATGAGAGGAGGTTAAGGAATAAAAAGCCAGAGTATTAGACCATCTTTCGTAGATACTGAAACTACCAAGGCCATTTACTGTACAACCCTGGGCAAACTAAAAATCACCTTGGTTTCTATTTCTTCTGTTTAAAACATATACTATTTCAGAGTTTTCACAATTCTTATATGGGCTTCCTTTTTAAACAATGCTACCACATGCTGTGAAGCTCAGAATCATTGTGACCAATTTCCTACCTTTTTTTTTACTTAAAGATAAAGGCAGCCACACAAAGAAAAAGATCATAGTTACGATCTCCACTTCCTCTGCTCCCATTCACTGCTCAATCACTCAAATCTGGCTGCTGGCCCCACCATTCCACGGGGACTGCTTGTCATGGTCACCAATGAACTCAAAGTTGCCAAAACCAATGGTCATGTCTCTGTTCTTATTTGACTTATCTCTCAAGCATTAGACACAGTTGACCCTTTATTCCTCCTTGAAACATTTCTCCTTTTGACTTCTTCCTACCTCAAAGGATGTTCCTTGACTGACCTCTTCTCTATTCAATCTCCATAAGGAAATCCCAGGGTTCAGTCCTAGGCCCTAGTAACAATCTCACCAAGGTTTTTCAATTCTCCCAAGGATGGTCCAATTAAAATACAATTCTAGAAACAGAAGTTAACTGATTACATACCATGCATTAGTGCTCAATTCTCTCAAAGAACTAGGGTTGAAAAAGGCTGCTTGCTAGATAAACTCATTTAGTTCCAAGGATTGAAAAGTAATCACATATGTTGGCTATTTTCAATTCTACCTCCAGCACAGACCTCTCTCTGTAATCCATTCATATTACAAATCACCTTTGTTTCATCTCCACCTGAATATTTAAGAGGCACGTCAAACTTAAATCTTGAGTGCCACTCCAACTCCCAAACCTGTTCCTCCCTCAGCCTTCCACATCTCAGGAAAGAACACAAGTATTCACATAATTCATGGAACTGAAAATCTAGGTTCAATCTTCAATTTCTCAATTTCCCCTGCTCAAACCCACCAAAATGTACTCTCAACTCTACCCTGCAAAAACATGTCCCAAATCCATCCACTTCTTTCCATCTCCACTCCTACTAGACTGTAGTGATACAAGTTATATCACTCAAGACTAGTGTACAAGCCTCCTAAATCCTTTTCATTCTTGCCTACCCCACTGTCCATTCTCCATATAGCAGGAAAATAATCTTAAAAATCATTTTGTTAAAAATCCTACTTCTCCCCTGCTTAAAATCCCACAAAGTCTTCCTATTTTACCTTGAAAAACTCTGGCTTACAAAGCCCTACGTGTTCTGGTCCCTTGACTAACTTGTGATCTCTTCCCCCTAGATCAGCAATACAGGCCTATTTCTTTATTTCCTAAAACAAACTCTAGGCCTTTGCCCTAGGGCTTCCCTACAGAAAACATTCTCCCCATCTCAGCGTGCTCATTATTATTCAGATTTCAGCTTACAAAACTCCTTATTCAGAAAGGCCTGGGAACACTCAATTTAAAAGTAGCTACCCAATCATGCACAAGTACATCGACTCAAATGATTTTAATTCTCTACATAACACATCATCTGATCTTTAAAAATTTGATATTTTGACTCTTACCCCAGTAAAGCAAGCATCCTGACAGGAGGACCTGGCACCTAGTTAAGTGCTCAACAAATATTCATTAAATAGATGAATCAACATGCAAACACACTATAGTGAAGAACTGACTAAACAGTTCACCAAAAGAAAGCATCTGGTTAATTGAAAAGATATTTATTAAATGCCTACTGTGTGTCAGGCACTGAAAGAACAAAAGTCTGGCAGAGACCATACCAGATTTTCCAGGTTCTAGTATTCTGTTCTACTAATACGCCAAGAAGGCTTAATTTCATGTCTGTGATATAATATTTAATTATATTTACTACTAAACATTTTAATAACAACAATATAGAAAATACAATAAACCACAAACAATTCACTAATAAGTGATAGGCAGCAAATACTGTATACGAAACAAGGACTAAAGCAATATTTTATAGCATATTAGTTAATATTACAGAATAAATTATAGGACACTGTACAGCACACTAAATATGCTATCTATAGAAATTAAAACTACTGTACCTTTACAATCCTCTTATAAAAACATTTAATATATATACAGCTTTTGCTTTAAGACTCATCTCAAATTTACTGTCTTTTTTCCCAATTATTCAACACATAAAATCAGTGCCAAGAGTTGGCAGAATGCAAAAATCTGTATACATTTCCTTTTTCTTTTCGAGTGGTACAATTAATCCTGCATTGTACTGCAATTACCTCAAAATATTTTTCTTTAATAAGCCTATTTTTAATTTTTAAACTGAGCTTATAAACTATACAGCTGCGATTCCCTTCTAAATATCACACAACCAAACTTCAGAATTTTAAAGAATTTTATGAATTGCAGTCGTTAATCCATCTCACAATGCATTATATAGGTTGCTTTAATTTGTATGTTTTCACAGTAAATCATCTATTAAAATAGAGATCACACAATGAATGTTCTTTTAGTAATGGTGTCCCCCTACACACATACCACCTTCTCATTTTGCTTCTATATCATTTAAATAGTTTACGAGGTGAGAAGTATTACTACTATAATAATTTTTAAAAACCTGTCTGTATGGTTTGAAATGGCTAATAAGTGTAAGAAAGCTTCTCTAGTTAAAAAAAAGGGGGGGGGGATTTTCAGCATTCCAAAATTAGAGCAAATAACCTTAAACACCTTAAAACAAATCCCCCCCCCCCCCCATTTTCTGCTTATCCCCTCTATCCTCTGAGCCTGAGTTGGCCAATAAAGCTCCCGGAGGCAAAGACCAAGACCTACTCATCCCTGTGCTTCTCCAGCCACGTCAGTTACTGCCCACTACACTTACTAGTCCAACAAATGAATGGCTCCCATGACTCCCTTATCTTCACCCTTCCTTTCACTCCTTTCTGTTAGTGCTCACCTAAAGCTCAAAAGAATTTCTGTACTGGCCACTTTAAGTTACTTAATTTCCTTAGTTCCTTCTAGGAAACAAAAACATTTTGAGAAGCCAAAAGGTCAGTCTCAGAAACCAAAATCTGCTCGTTTTTTATGTAGATAATCCCATAGATCTCACTAAAATCCCATTTTTCCTTTATTTTAGAACTATTTCTAATATCCTTGGCTAACTAGTTATCCCAACGAATTAAAAGCAAGACACTTAGTCTCCCTAAATGTTTTCATTTTAGTTGTTCCTTTTCCTCCAAAGCATTGTATCAAAAATAAATATTAATTAATATATAGATGGAATTAAGCAAAATATTTCTAACTTACTTCAAGAAAATTTCTGAAATTTAAAGCCATTAAAAGGAAAACCAAGTCATTTAATGTCAATGTTCCTTATTAATGGCTTAAATGTTTTGTCCAGACTAACAGTATTAAGACAAATGGCAACAAAAAGCTGGAGAAGCCACTCTCTTTAACAACTATTGTTTTCACAAAAGAATATATTTTCATTATCCATATAATTCAATACACTCCCTTGGAAATAACCTGGAAAACAGCAAATATAGTTAATCTATAAACATGCAATTAATGGTATGAACAATTTATGTGCAAAAAGTGCCTAAAAATATACAAATTTTATATAGAACATAAATATTTGAGTGGAGCTGTTGAAAGAGTCACAGCATAACCTCAACAAAACCACACACACTGACTCTCCCCCTCAAAAGAAACTTCAGTTTCAATAATTCTGGAATTAATTCTGGATACTTTAAGTCAGTAAAGTTATTGTGGTATCCCATATTACCACAAAGAACCAAAGTCAAATTTTACATGCAACCACAACAGTGTGAGGTAGTTTACATGCACCCACAAAAGTGTGAGGTAATAACCAAAGTTTTATCTGAAACATTAAATAGACAACCATGTTTTAACTTTCAACCAACTTATTATTAGTACACACTAAGCAGCAAAGGGATATTGAGGAAGATTTGATTCTATTAACAATCCCAACCACAGGGTGTTGCCAATTACTGAGGACAATGAAGTCTCTCACATATAATTGATACTTCCTGTACCTGTAAGAATATATCATACAGAATACTTCTATACATAATGAAATGTCTTGCAATCAAATCATTTTGTGCCACAATTCCAAAAAATTGAGAATTTTCTCACCCTATTTCTTAAAGATGTAGCAACCTTCAGAAAATTAAATGAGATAGATAAAACATAACAATCTGCCTTCACTGGAAGTAGCCACTGATTGATAATTGGTTTCTAACCAATTAAATAACATTTAATGCTCACATCTCTGTGAACCAGATATTATCCCCATTGCACAGAGGATGAAACTGGAAGATTAATTTGCAAGTAAACTGGAGAACCAGAAATGGAACCAGAAATGGAACTATTTAATTAACACCACGGCCCCCATCTCCGCCAAAAATAGAATCAACATTTTAAAAATATATAGATAAGTAGAAAATGGTTGGTTTAAACTTAGTATTGTGCCAATCTTAATGGTGTATAGCATCACAATTTCAGAACATAAACAGTAAACTTACTCATGGCATTTTAAAATTCTTGGCATAAAGTTGAACCGACTTTAACTTACAAATACAGAGGAGGGCATTTGAATTTATTACGTGGATTTCTGAAGGGTTCAGTGGCATTAAAGATTATTTATTGGGGGGGGGCGGGGGAAATGAAGTGTTCCAAAACAACTCCGACAATCCCAAGCCTTCTACCAGAGGACGCATTAAATCCGGAGTTAAGTTTAAGCCTGGATTTGAAAGTCTCTAATATATAAATCTTCACCACTAAAGAGGCCTCAAAGTGCAGTCAGCATCTGGATGTGGGTTGGGTGGCGGGAGGGCGGTAGCAAACGATTCGAGATACATCCAAACGATTCGAGATAGAGCCAAATAAAAAGGGTTAGCAATTCGGGGGTGGGGGTTGGGCAGAGAATCCATTTCACCACTCTTCCCCACTCACCTCCATAACCGCGGGAGAGGGAACCTGATACTTCTTTTTTACGTCTCGCCAGCTCCGGTTACCACCTCCTAGACCTTAGTGCCTAACCAGGTCCACACGGCAGTGATGGCGACGCCCAGATTTCCCTCCCCCACCTGGCACCTATCCCCAGAAAGCCCGGCTCCGCTCCAGAGGCTGCCCGGCCTCCCTTCCTCCCACCCCGGGCCCCACCACCACGAGCTCCTAGGCCGAGGCCTCCCGTGCCCCGCGGGCGCTTGCTCCACGCCATCTGCCACCCGGCCGCCGCTTCCCCATCCTCCAACCACAAAGCGAGCTCCGAAAGGCCGGGCCCGCCGCACGCAGCCAGCACCCCGGGCCCTGCGGGCGGCCGGAGCCCGCAGGCCGCCCTTCGCACCCTCCCGGGTGCGCCGAGGCCCTCCCGCTCGGGCTGAGGCCGGGCCCCGCGCGCAGCCGCCGCCGCCGCCGCCCCTCGAGGCCCGCGCGCCGCCACCCTTGGCCGCGCCGCACTCCCCGCCGCGCGTACCGTCTCCTCGGGGTCGATGTCGATCTTGAAGGTCTGCTGCTGGAGGGTCTTCAGGGTGACCTGCATGGTGCCGGCGCGCTGCTCCGCTGCAGGGCCTGCTCCGGGTGCTGGCCGCTGGGCGGGGTCTGGGGCCTGGCCGGGCCCCCGGGTCGCGGCGCTCCTCGCGCACTCGGGAGGAAGGCGGTGGGGGTGGGGGCTCGTCACATTCGCCCAGCGGAGCGACCTCTCCCCCGGCGCTGCCTCCGGGCCGCGCCGCTGCCTCCGCGACTGCGGCCTATCCCGCGGCTTCGGGCCGCCGTGCTTCCTCACGCGGCCGGAGCCAGCCGCTGGGTCGGCCGGGGGCGCGAGGGGCGCGGAGGAACGAGCAGGGAATCCGCTAACTCACCACAGGATGGTCGCCGCCATCACCGTGACTCGCCGAGACGCGCCCCCTCCCCCACCCGAAAAACCTGGGGATGGGGCCGGGCCGGCGGAGCGCGCAGGCGTGGGGGTGCGGCGAGGCTGTGCGCAGGCGCGGCCAAGAACTCCGCCCCGGAATTGGGGGCCGCGAGGACGGCGCCTCTGGAATGTCGGGGCCGGGATCGGGCGCGCGCAGGCGCACGTGGCAGGCGACTCTCGGGCTCTCCGGGCTTCCCTGTGGCGTCTGCGGCTCCCCGCCGGCCTTCGCCCAGGCCCGTTCCGACCGCCCGAGTGGCGCAGTTCGCGGTCGGGGCAGCGCTACGTGGAGGCCGGACTAAGCGGGTGCCGAGCCCTAGAGCCGGGAACTGGAGGGCTGTGGGTCGGGGCGGAGTTTGAGTGAAAGGGTCGTGCTAAGCCCGTTAGCTGGCGGCACTCGGAGGCCGTTTACTGTGGGGCTGAGCCTTTGTGGTGTGACCTGATTCCTCAACCCGAGGGCACAGGCTCCAGCGCCAGACCGCCTGGCTTCATAGTTTCTCATTTCTTCTCACTAGCTGCATGACCTTGGACCTTACCAGAAAGACGGATTTAAAACCGAGGTCAGGTCACTCCCTGCGCAGAACACTCCGAAGATTCGGGTGAATGCTGGGCCGGCTCCCGCTTGGGCACCTCGTTTTGCGTTGCTCTCCCCGCCAAGTGCTCATTCCCCTGATATCCGGATGACTCGCTCTCCTTCAAATCTTCGCTCAGATGGCACCTTATCGCAACTTCCCTCGCTCCATTATCCTGCTCTATTTTTTCCCCATAGTATTTATCACCTATTTACCATCTAATGTGCATCGTTACTATGTTTATCGTCTTTCTTTGTTGTATCCCCAGCACCTAGGAAACATGCCTGCGCTATAGCAGGCATACAAAGAATGGAATTGGTGAATGTGGTTTCGTTTCCTACTCAGTCAAGTAGGGATAATGGTATTCAACTCATTGATTATTGGGGGGAAGGGGAAGGTTGAATATTATATGTAAAATCTTAGGGCTAAGAACATAACCCGCATTCCTAAGTGGCTTGCTACTGTTAGCATGCCCATTTACAGTTAAGAAAACTGCAGTAGAGAGATGTTGAGTCATGCGCCCTGGGTCATCCACCTAGTAGGAGGGAGATCCAGAATTTGAACCCAAGCAGAATGACTCCAGACCCTGTGGTCCTGGGGATCCGGCTATTCTGCCGATTAATAGGGGTGACTGTGGCACATTTGATGTACAATGGTTCAAGTCTAAAAAAATAGTTATAGTCAGACCGCTGACTGTGTGACCAGTTGCGGTTTACCTCTGGGGGCCAGCATCCTCACTGATACAATGTTATTGCTTGGTTTTCCATGGATCCTAAGAGCTCAGGTATTATTCTTTCATGAGGCTTTCCGGTATTTCCCCTTTCACAGCACTTATCTCACTGCCTTGTGATTAAATAGCTAATCCTCTGCCCTCTATCCTCTTATATAGCTATTTAGTCGCCAGGTGATCTCATTCTGTCCCTTGTTTTGAAATACATCCATCCTGGACCTCTTCCCTTGACTACAGGTTGAGTTAGCCAATTACCTACGCAATTATTGCTTGAATATATAACAAGTCTCTGAAACTTAAAGTGGCCAAACAACCGTTGATTTCTCTCTGCCCTTCCCCCAGACACCACAACCTACTTTTCTCTCCAGTTTCCCCACCTTAGTTCAAGGGACCACCATCTACCCAGGTGTTCAAGCCAAAAAAAGGAGTCATCATCCCTTTCCTCCACCACCACATCCATTCCATTAGCAAGTCAGGTCAAATTTTTTTCTCTGAACGCTATCCAAGCTGCTTTTCACCATCTCTACTTTACAACCATAGGCTAAAACATTATCCTTAACCTGCTTCCCAACTGGTCTCCCCACTTCACTACCCTCTAACAGTCAACCCTCTCCAGCAGCCAGAGTCATCTTTTCCAACCATACATCAGATCATACCCAATTACACTTTAGAATAAAATTAAAATTCTACTTGGCCTTGCAGAGAGCACCTGATCTGACTCTGGCCAAATTCTCTGGCTTCATCTCTTTGTTTCTCCCTCTCAACCACTGTAATCACTCTGCACTGCCCTCTTTCATTCCTCCAACAGGCTAAGCTGATTCTAGCCTTAGGGCCTTTGCACTTGAGGTTCTTTCAGCTTGAAACTGTCTTCCCAGATCTTTGAATGGCTAACTCTTTTTCATCATGCAGGTTCTAAGTCAACTTTTTTTATTTTTATTTTTTGAGGTACCTGAGCTGGGGATTGAACCCGGGACCTCATGTGTGGGAAGCTGGCGCTCAGCCACTGAGCCACATTGGCTCCTCTGAGTTGGTTTTATCATTTGTTTGTTTGTTGTTTGTGTTTTTGTTTTTAGGAGGCACCAGGGACTGAACCCAGGACCTCCCACGTGGGAAGCAGGTGCTCAACCACTTGAGCCACCTCTGCCCTTCCTTAGTCAACTTTTACTTCCTTAGCAAGTGTTTCATGACTATAATAATATATGATATATATAATGATATATGATTAACGTGGATTAAGCCCTCGCACACGGCAAAGTACTTGTTTTGGTTTCCTAGAGCTGCCATAGCAAATTACCACAACCTGGGTAACTTAACAGAAATTTAATCTCTCACACTTCAGGAGGCAGGGTTGGTTCCTTCTAGAGGCACTGAGGGAGAATCTGTTCCATTGCCTCTCTCCTAGCTTCTGGTGACTGCACAGCAATTCTTGGTGTTCCTTAGCCTGTAGATGCCTCATTCCAATCTCTGTCTTCATTGTCACATGGTCCTCTCTCCTCTGTCTCAGTGTGTCCTTTTCTGTCTCTTATAAGGACACGCTCATTGGGTTCAAGGCCAACCCTCTTCCAGTATGATCTCATCTTTATCCTTTAATTACATCAGCAAAGACCCTATTTCCAACTAAGCTTACGTTCAGCTCTTCCAGGAGGATTTGAATTTTGGGGGAGAACATTATTCAACCTACAACAGCACCGTTCTAGACACTCTGTATGGATAATCTCATTTAATCCCTACAAAGCTCTACGAGGTAGGTACAACCTTGCCCTGGTTTAAATTTTCATAGCCCTACCTGAAATTATTTTTAACTTGTTTATTGTCTGTCTCACATTACTGCCAGCTGCCCCACATCTGCTTTCTGGGGAGACGAACTCACTGTTTTATTCATGACTGTATCCCTAGCACCTTGTACAGTGCCTGGAACACAACAGGTGCTCAATAAATATATGCTAATAGACTTCCAAACTAAACTGTCTGCTCCAGGAGGCCAGGCATTATATCAATCTTGTTCATCCTGGTATTTTCAGTCTGTAGCACAATGGGGGTGCTCAATATACGGTGGTTTGAAAAATGATTAAGTGGATTTGGTTCTAATTTACAGCAGTTGTAAGAAAATACATGAAAACATTTTAAAAACTGGAATATGCTGTGCAAAGTTATTGTAATATTAAATTTTTTCCTGCTATAAATACTGATATCTGTCTGAAGAAAGAAAGGGCGAGAGAGAAGACGCCTTTCTTTATAATAGTGTTTTTATTTTTATTAAAAAAAAAAAAAAAAGTCTTCATGGCAAAAAAAATTACACAGAAAAGAGATTGATTGAAAATAAAAGTTCCCCTCTCCCTTCCCTAGAAATTCCACTGTTTTGAGTGTCTTTAGAAATTTTCTAGATGTATACAAGAATATATTCACCTAAGTAGTTGTGACAACAGTAGATATTAAATGTCAGTTAATTAAAAGATGAACAGCATTTTCTAAAGTACAAAAGAAAGTTGTTTTTATTTTTGAATTTCTAGAAAAATTGCACCTCAGATACACCTACTCTTGACCCAGTGACATAGGTTGGACAGACTATGCCTTCTCATAGGATGTAGTTGCCTAAACCCAGGGTCCCAGAGTCCTACAATTCATATGCTAGGACCCCCTCTATCAAAGACTGCTGAGGTGAGGTGGCTTGTGAACAAAGCCCTGCAAGATATGCCTCAGGACTCTTTTTCTAGAGCTCTTGGGCCAAGATGAAAAATATGGAAGTGAGAATTTGATTCCAAATACTTGGCACCAAGACAGGAAATTTTGCCTGCATTTTTGGAAATTAGTCAAATGATTTCTGGGAAGAGGATGATCAAACAGAGTTGCAGTAGCAGGCCGACTTTAGAAAATACTAGGGTGAAAAGGCAAGACTTCAAACAATTCATTCAACAAATAGCTAGTGAGACTCTCTCCATGCCAGGAATTGTTCTGAGTGCTGGGGATACAGTAGTGTGATAGTTTGAAGCTTTTTGTGGATCCCAGAAAAGATCATGTTCTTGAAGCTAATCCATTCCTGTGGATGTGGGACCCTTGGATTGGATTCATTTGGTGGGCCTTGATTGGATTACTTTAGTGAGGTGTGACCCAGGGTATGTCTTGGTCCTCTTGCTGGAGTCCTTATAAACGGAGGACTAAAAACAGAGACACAAAGAAAAAGTCACAGAGACAGAGAGAAGGAACCCAGGAGAGAGGAAGCCACAGACGGAGCAGACAGGAGCTGAAGCAATGAAATCCAGAGAAAAAGCAGATGCCTCTATATGTCCTGCCACATGGAAGGTGTCCAGGATCGCCAGCAACCGACCTTTGGTGAGATGGCAGCTGTGATAATGCCTTGATTTGGACATTTTCACAGCCTCAGAACTGTAAGCTTTTAACCTAGAAAACTCCCATTATAAAAGCCAACCTAGGGGAAGCGGCTGTGGCTCAATCAGTAGGGCTCCCGTTTACCATATGGGAGGCCCCGGGTTCGGTTCCCGGGGCCTCCTGGTGAAGGCAAGCCCGACCGCACGGCGTGGTTAGCTGACCCAGCGAGCACAAGCGGCAAGGGGGGGATAAATGAATAAATAAATAAAACTTAAAAAAAAAAAAAAGCCAACCAAGGGGGACGGAAGTGGCTCAAATGGTTGGGTGTCCATCTCCCATATGGAAGGACCCGGGTTCGATCCCTGGGACCTCCTGGTTAAAAAAAAAAAAAAAAAAAAAAAAAAAA
>JAKSZT010054079.1:5737382-5819018 GCA_026826555.1 Tolypeutes matacus
AATTGTTGGGTTTCCACCCCCCATTTGGAGGGCCCGGGGTTCGTCCCCGGGGCCCCCTTTTTAAAAAAAAAAAAAAAAAAAAAAAAAAAGCCAACCTATTTCTGGTATTTCTCCCAGCATCTTTTAGCAAACTAAAACAAGTAGGGAACAAAACAAAGTCTCTGCCTTCATGGAGCTTATATTTTAGTGGGAAAATAAATAAATATAGACCAACAATTACAAGATATGTACAGTATATCAAACAATGATAAGTTCTATTTAAGAAAGCACATGGTGATCACTAGTGCTGGGGAAAAGAAGAGTTGCTAGACAGAATATACTAGACATCTTTCATCTTCCTCATCATCATTCCTCACCCTTCCTCTCCCAGAAATTGGTCCCAAGATGACTGGCCAATATGGACTACCTCACTTGGCCCCCTGGAAAGCAACAGTAGGATAGGAGAGTGAAATTAGGGTGGTTATTCCTCTTTGTGGCTACCCATACCTCTCATTGAAGGTCATTGCTCCTGGATGGTCCTTTTCCACATGACTGACTACCTTCTCCCAAATTCTGGTAACTGCTCCCCACCTCCACCCTTCAGGACTAGATGACACTTATTTCTGACCCCAGGGTACAGCACTCTCCATGGGGTTTCCCTATGTTCTCCCCCACCTCATTGTAAAGAGTCTCTTTATTGAATCCTTGAATAAACCTTATTTGAATGTGGCATCTGTTTTTCTGCTGAGACACATGGTTAGTCCAGGAAAGTGTCTCTGAATGAAGTGGCATTAGAGCAGAGAGAAGCGAGGAAGCCAGCCATGCAGATATCTGGGAGAAGAGAGTTCCAAATAGAACAACAATAATGACCATAAATGTTCACACTCACATAGCATTTATTATGTGCAGACGTAGGTCATGTGGTAAAAGCATTCTTGGCATATTAAAGGATGAGCAAGGAGGACAGGTGAAGGAGCCAAGGAAGCAAGGGAGAGAAGAAAGTAAGTGATTACAATAGAGATGTAAGGAAGGGGGGGCAGTATACAGAAAACCATTGAAAATACTTTGGCTCTCATTCTGAGTAACACTGAAAGTCATTGAAGGGTTTTAAGCAAAGGGGTGGTGTGATCTGACTTGTGTGCTTTTTAAATAGACTTTATTTTGTAGAGTTTTAAGTTTACAGGAAAATTGCACAGAAAGTACATAGTTCCCAGATATTCCTTCCTCCCTACCCCACAGTTTCTCCTATTACTAACATTTTACATTACTGTGGTACATTTGTTTCAATTGATGATCCAATATTGATACATTATTATTAACTAGAGTCAATAGTATATATTTAATTCACTTTTGTGTTATACAGTTCTATGGGTTTTCACAAATGCATGACATATATCCACCATTTCAGTACCACACAGAATAGTTTCGCTGCTTTAAAAACACCTGTACTTCACCTCTCTCCCTTCAACCCCTCCCAGCCACTGGCAACCACTGATTGATCGTTTTACAGTCTCTATTCTTTCGCCTTTTCAAGAATGTCATGTAGTTGGAATCATACTGTATGAAGCCTTTTCAGACTGGCTTCTTTCACTTAGCAAAATGTACTTTGGAGTCCCCCATGTGTTTTTTTTATTTTTTTTTAACTTTATTTTGTACATTTAATAATTGAAAACATAAGCAATTAAAAACTAAAAAGTAAACACAGATGAATAAATATATACATTTCTCAATTAAATGTAATGGATACATGTAAATTTTTTTGTTGTTTTGTTTTTGTTTGTTTTTTTTTGTGTGTGTGAATCAAACAATATATTACACAATATATTTGGTTCATAGTAATGCATTCATACAGTATTTGTCCTTTTGTGTCTGGCTTGCTTCACTCAACATAATGTCCTCCAGATTCATCCATGTTGCCATATGCTTTATGACTTCTTACAGCTGCATAATATCCCATCATGTGCAGAGACCACAGTTTGTTTATCCATTCATCTGTTGATGGACACTTGGGTTGTTTCCAACTTTTGGCAATGGTGAATAATGTTGCTATGAACATTGGTGTGCAGATGTCTGTTCGTGTCAGTGCTCTCAGCTCTTCTGGGTGTATACCCAGTAGTGGTATTGCCAGGTCATGTAGCAAGTCTATATTCAACTTCTTTAGGAACTGTCAAAGTGTCCTCCACAGTGGCTATACCATTCTGCATTCCCACCAACAGTGAATAAGTGTTCTTATCTCTCCACATCCTCTCCAACACTTGTAGTTCTCTGTCTTTTTAATAGTGGCCATTCTGATAGGTGTGAAATGATATCTCATTGTAGTTTTGATTTGCATTTCCCTAAGTTGAGCATTTCTTCGTGTTTGTGTTTGTGTGTGTGTGTGTGTTTGCCATTTGTACTTCTTCTTTGGACAAATGTTTATTCAAGTCTTTTGCCCGTTTTTAAATTGGGTCATTTGTCTTTTAATTGTTGAGTTGTAACATCTCTTTATATATCCTAGATATTAAACCCTTATCAGTTATGTGATTTCCAAATATTTTTTCCCATTGAGTTGGCTGCCTTTTCATCCTTTTGACAAAGTCCTGTGAGGTGCAAAAGTGTTGAATTTTGAGGAGGTCCCATTTATCTATTTTTTCTTTTGTTGCATGTGCTTTGGGTGTAAGGTCCAAGAAACCACCACCTACTGCAAGGTCTTGAAGATGTTTCCCTACATTTTCTTCTACTAGTTTTATGGTCCTGGCTTTTATATATAGATCTTTGATCCATTCTGAGTTGATTCTTGAATAGGGGGTGAGATAGGGGTCCTCTTTCATTCCTTTGATTATAGATATCTAGTTGTCCCAGCACCATTTCTTGAAGAGACTGTTTTGTCCCGTTAACATGTACTTGGTAGATTTGTCAAAAACCAGTTGACTGAGCTATACCACAGTTTATTTATCCATTTACCTACTGGTTGTTTCCAGTTTTTGCCAATTATGAAAACAGCTGTCATAAACATTCATGTGCAAGTTTTTGTGTGGACATAAGTTTTCAACTCATTTTGGTAAATGCCCAGGAGCACAGTTGCTGGATTGTATGGTAAGCCTAAGCTTAGCTATGTAGTAAATGGCCAAACTGTCTTGCAAAGTGGTTGTACCACTTTTCATTCCCATCAGCAATGAACGATAGTTCTTGTTGCTCAACTTATGTCTTGAAAGGACTATTCTGATTGCTGTGTGGAGAACTTCCTGGGGGAGGACAAGGATGGAGTTAGGAGGATCTTGCAATAATCTGGATGAGAGTGACAACTTGTATCACGGTAGAAGCCATACAAAAGGAAGAAAGTGTTGGATTCCAGATTTATTGAAGATAGAGCTAACAAGCTTTGCCAATGGAGTCAGTGGATATGAGGAAAAGAGGATCACTACATATAAGTTCACATTAGGAAACTTCTTGGAATCCTCTGGTCCTCCTCATTGCAGGACACCATTCTATCCAGCAAATATCCACTGAGTACCTACACTGTACCAGGCACTGTGTTGGAAATACAAAGATGAATGGGGTCTGATTCTGGAGCCAATCCAGAAAAATGACAGTGTGTGTACTTTAGCTCCTCTATAGGCAAGCCACGTGTCTAGCCATTGAGCTATGGCCCTCTTCTTCATCATTTGTTAGTCTATAGGTTATGTATGAAACACATTTTACATCAATAAAACCTCTTTCCAAATTCTAGGTATTTGTAGAGTGGTTCCAATTTGTTAGTAATGTCATGCTTTAAGTGCAAAAATACTTCCCTATTCCATTTTAAATCAGCACACACCACTCAGAACTGAGTGGGAGAGAGTGTGGTCTACAGTGTGAACTGTGGTCTATGGTTGGTGGCAAGGCTCCAGGATGTGTAAGTTCGTTGAGGTTGGTGGGCCACACTGTGGGAGATGTTTGTGTGGGTTGTGGTGGGAGGTGTGGGAGGTGGGCAACATGGGAATCCCAGTGGGTTCTGTGTAATATTTTAGGTAATCTAAGCACCTCTTAAAATATATGTATATATATATATATATATATATATAAATAACATTTTTGTAAGCAAATACACATATATGCATATATATTTATATATCATTTTGCAAATGTTAAAAAAGAATAAAAATAAAAATAAAGAGTAAAAAAAAAAAAATACTTCCCTATTGTAAGAAAAGTTCACAACCCTCAAAGTATTTCTATATGTTACCATAATTATTTTTAAAGTAAACTTCAGCTCTTAACAATTGAGCTTTAAAATTCTTTTGTCTTCTAGCCTAGATTGCTGGCTTCCTCAACCTCTATATAGCCTCCCACACCCCAAATTTTTCAGCTCTAGGAATCTGTTATTCATCATCCAGTTGCTATGTCAATCCAAGTCCTCTTATAAGCACACTGAAATGGAGTTAGGAGTACAAGAGGCTTTTTGGTGAGTATCACCTGTGAAAGAAAAGTGGGAGGAAGCAGGATTGGGCAAGGAGAGCCTTCAGACCCAAGGCTGATCTATTACCTGTGAAAGGAAAGTAGGAAGGAAGCAGAATTGGGCAGAGAAAGATTGAGACTATAATGCAGATCTGACAAAGTCCTGGCCAACCCAGTGGGGAGCTGTGGAGCAAAGATGGTAGAAATGGCCAGACTCTAGTACCCCTGCCATGCTCAGTGACGAGGGGCTGCCCAGGAAGAGTGTGGCCTTGGCTCAAATGCTGTGGCAGACCCCAAATGTGCTGCAGGGAAACCTAGCTGTCAGCTAACTGGACCCCCCTTAGCTAAACAGCAAGTTTTTTCTAGAAGGGAGATCTGAGTGGCATATTTTCCTGGCTGCTACAGAAGCTACTGAAAAAAAGTGAAAGATAGTCTAATCACACTGGAAGTTTTTCACAATTGCTTCACCACAATTCTCTTTTCCTCACACTGCACATCCGATTCATCAATAAATCATATTAGTTCCAATATACCTTCAGAATCCAACTGAATCTCACCATTGCCAGTGCTACAGTGCCAGTCCGAGCCAATCATCTTTCACCTCCTAACAGGCCTCCCTGCTTCTACTTTTGCCTCCTTATAGTCTGTTCTCAACACAACAGCCATAGTGATCCTTGTAAATGTAAATCAGATCTGGTCACCTCTGCTCAAAACTCTATAGGGGCTCCCCACTTCACTTAGTAAAACCCTAAGTCCTTACTGTGGCCTAGGGAGCACTGCATGATGTGTCTGTCTCCTCCCCTCCTTCCCTGTTATCTTTCTGATCTCATCACATGTCCCAAAGTTCCCTCTGTTCAGCCACACTGGCCTCCTTTCTGATCCTTAACTGGTTGGTCCATTCCCACCTAGGGCTTTTGTCATCCCTCCCCTTCTGTAGATTTCTGCCATCTCCTTCACATCCTTCAGATCTTTGCTCAAGTCTCACCTCAAGAAAACCTACCCTAACCCCTTGATCACTCTATATTTGGAAAATGCTCAATACCTCCTAGCCTGGCATTCACTAATGTTCCTTACCCTCTTTTCTTCCCCATACCCCATTAAACTTAATATCTTTTAGCACACAATGCAACATGTTTATTTATTTTTTACTATTATTTTTATCGTTTAGTGTCTGTCTCCTTTCCTAGAAGACAGGGATCTTTGTTTTGTTCACTCACATTGTTTGAATACCTGGAAGAGTGCCTGGAACAGAGAAAGAGCTCAATTAAAACAAAAGGAAAACTTAGCCACACATTCAGAAAAGCACGTTGAAACAAGGTTGTTTTAGTTTCCCATTGCTAAAACAAAACTATACAATGGGCTGGCTTAACAATAGTAATTTACTGGCTCACGGTTTCGGGGCTAGAAGGCTGGTTTCCTCCCCGGGTCAGTATTTTTTGGCTGACCTGCAATCTTTGCGGTTCCTTGGCTTTTCTGTAATGTGGTAATGTACATCATGGCATCTTCCTCTTTCTCTTACAAGTTTTTCAGGCTTCTGGCTGCTCCTGTGGCTTCTTTTCCTGTGTCCAATTTCCTTGGCTTATAAGGACTTTAGCTGTATAGGACTTAGCTATATGGGGTTCACCTTAACTAATAACATCTTCAAAGGTCCTATTTACAAATGGGCTCACACCCACAGATGCAGGGGTTGGGACCTGAACATGCCTTTTGGGAGAACATGATTCAATACCCCACAAAGGTGATATTTTATATATTAAGATAAAATAATTAAGACTTAATAATGTCTGGTAATATCAAAAGTGTATGGCACTGATGTTTTCATAGTTTGCTGGTGAGTTTACAATTTGTTGCAACCTTTTGGAAATCCATTTAGTCATTTTGGTGCTGCTTAACTTTCAGGATTTCAGCTCTTGAAAACATCAAAGCCTTGCCCATTCTGCACAAATACCCCTAAAACTACTTTTCTCGGCTTAGCTACCTAACTGTGACTTGGATCGTGGGTTTCCTCATGCAGCCAGCCAGCCAGCCACTCAAAGGCCCAGCATTCGCATTTTGAATGTTTAAACAGTATCATTTATGCAACTCAACATTCCTTTTTCTCATTTGAACTGATTTTCTCGTTAACTTTGCAAAAGAGAAGAGGAAAAATTGTTGGCAATAAATTGTGAAAGAGACCTTTTGCTAAAGTTTAATATATTTAAACAGTTTGTTTTGTCCAATTCAATGATCTTTTTCCCATTGCAACAGGTTTCCTCATTTCCAGTTAAAGCTGACTTTTACCCACGACCGATTTCCATCTACTGGCTTCTGTTTTGAAATAATAATCAGAGCTGGCTTTGTGTTGAAACCACTTTTATTCGTTAATTAATTTATTATCATTTACGCTCTAGTATTTATTGGGAGACAATGATATGTCAGGCCCTATGTTGGCTGAATCTCCGAATCTCTGCCCACACTAAGTTTGCAGAAGAAATAGACAATAATGATGTTTTGTGCTGGGGCTGAGGTAGGTTCAGGGAAGCCATGAGGCTCGGTTGACTCTGGTGGAGGGTGATTGATTAGATTCATCATCTTTCAGCTCTCTATTTACCTATTTTTTAACCTTGTTATGTAATCTAAATATTGGTAAAACATTCTGAAAATTGAATTAGAATAGTGTTTTCTTACAAAGTAAACTCTGAGTAAATTATTATTATTATTATTTTTTTTTTTTATTTTTTTATTTTTATTTTTTTTTTTACCAGGAGGTCCCAGGGATCGAACCCAGGTCCCTCCCTATCTGAGTAAATTAGTATGAGTCTGTGGGCTTCCTGGAAGAAACTTTATTTAGAGCATTTTTTTAAATTATATTTTTTAAACTTTAAAAGTGTAGGCAAAAATGATTAAGGCTTAGTCTCTGCCCTAATGGAGCCTTTAGCATAGGGGAGAAAAACCAAGTATCTTCAGTTTTGTTTTGTTTTGAAAATGGTCTCTTGAGGAAGTTTTACATTTTTAGACCAGTGGTTCCCACTAGGTATAGACTATTGAAATTAATACTTCATGGTAAAATAAAATACTTTTATTGGTTTAGAATAAAGGCTTCTGTGGCAGTTTGATTTTATGAATTCCAAAAAGAGAGATTATGTTTGTAAACTGGTCTGTTCCTCTGGGCATGATATCCTTTAATTGATTTAAATTCAAAGGTTTTACGTTTACCTGATTAAATCAAGATTAAGGCTTTGATTTGATCATGTCATTAGAGTGTGCAGAGTTGAGTCCCTGCCCCCTTGGTGGGCTGATAAAACAGACTCACGCAGTAGACACACAGAGAAGATAAACAGAGGAAGAGAGACGGCTCCATAGACACGGCAGAGGCCTCGGGAAGAGAGACGAGCCATTTGCCTGACAGGTTACAGCTGATCTTGTGAAGAGAACAGAGCAGCTGAGCCCGGAAAGAAAGGAGCCCCAGGGAGAGAGACGAGCCCTATGCCAGCCTACAGCTGAGACCGGAAGACACTGGACCCACACAGCCTTAAGAGGCTGAACCCTCACAGATGCCAACTGCCATCTTGCTTCAACACGTGGCAACAGTTAAAGAAGTAACCTTGAGTTGGACTCTTTAGGGCCTTGTAACTGTAAGCTTTTACCTCAAATAAATACCTTTTATAAAATAAAAAAATTAAAAAGTGTAGGGAGGGAAGCAGATGTGGCTCAAGTGATTGGGCTCCCATCGACCATATGGGAGGTCCAGGGTTCGATTCTTGGGGCCTCCTGGTGAAAAGCAAGCTGGCCCGAGCAGCGAGCTGGCCTGGGTGGAAAGTTGGTCCACGTGGAGTGCTGGCCCATGCGGAGTGCTGGCCTGCGTGGAGTGCTGGTACAGCAAGATGATGCAACAAAAAGACACAGAAGGGAGACAATAAGAGACGCAGCAGACCAGGGATTTGAGGTGGCGCAAGAGATTGAGTGCTTCTCTCCCACTCTGGAAGTTCCCAGGATCAGTTCCCAGTGCCCTGTAAAGAGGGGACAAGCAGACACAGAAGAACAAACAGAGAGCAGACAGCGAGAGCAAAAGCAATGGGGGTGGGGTGAATAAAATAAATCTTAAAAAAAAAAGTGTAGGGAGCGGATGTGGCTCGAGCGGTTGAGCACCTGCCTCCCATGTGGGAGGTCCCAGATTCAGTTCCCAGTGTCTCCTGAAAAAAACAAAAACAGACAACAAGCAAAACAAAACGAAAAAAACTGACTCAAGGAATTCAGTATGGCTCAGTGGTTGAGCACCGGCTTCTCACATACGAGGTCCCGGGTTCAATCCTCAGCCCCTGGTACTTAAAAAAAAAAAAAAAAAGGAAAGTGTAGTTTCCTTTTCCATGAACCCAAGTTTATTTTTTGCATTTTGCAATACAAATCTTCCCATGTTTTGCAGCGCTGTTACACTGTGTATTAATTAAGAAGATCCCCAGGACCCAAAGTGTTTGAAGTTTAGATAGCAATTGTCTTACTGATACATACTTTCTTGCATATTCATGGTTTTCTGAAATTGGTTTTATAGTTTCCAGTTCCCCCAAGAAATTTCCAGCTGTCTCATTCCTTCTTGGGTTTCCTCACTGCCAGTTCCAATTTTTTATAAAGTAGATGCAGCCCACATTGTAGTTTAGTTTAAAATCACATAAAACTGGAAAAAAGCTTGCCAGCTGTAAATGGGGGTATGCTCCTACACATAGAAAAATCTGTACCACTTCCTCTTCCACCTAGCTTCATGACAAAACCAGCGTCTTTGAAAAAGTTAGAAATGAAGATGATTCTGCTGGTCAGAGCTTAGATTTTTGGCAAGGGGAAATAATTTGGTCTCATTGCATTAAATGGCATTAAAAAAATTATCATATTCAACTACTTGTCACAAATTATTATAAGCCACTTAAAGATATATTTGCCCCTCATATTGGTACCAGGATACAGAGATAGAGGAATGAGTAAAAAATAATGCCCTGAGGGGAGCAGGTGTAACTCAATCGTTGAGCACCTGCTTTTCCATGTACGAGATCCGGGGTTTGATCCCGGGTACCTCCTAAAAAAAAAAAAAGAAAAAAGATGCCCTGAAAGAGACCTTAGTATATATTCATTTACAATATGGTCTGATGGGGAAATGAAACATTAGTCAATAATCTTTAATAGATAAAAGTGTTAGTGGTAGGATAATTGGTTAGCTATTTTAAAAATAGCTATGTACATTGACATAAATTCTAGATGGGTTTTTTTTTTTTTTAAGGTATTTTTAAATTAAATTAAATTAAATTTTATTTTATTTATTTCTCCCCACCCCCCTTGTTGTTTGCATTTGCTGTGTCTGTTCATCTTCCTTGTTTCTTTAGGAGGCACTGGAAACTGAACCCGGGACCTCTGATGTGGGAGGGAAGCGCCTAATTGCTTGAGCCACCTCCGTTCCCTGCTTTGTTGTATCTCTCATTGTGGTTTTCTTCTTGTGTCTCTTGTTGCGTCATTTTGTTGCGTCAGCTTGCTGTGCCTGCCTGTCGCGCCAGCTCACTGTCCTGCTCATCTTCTTTAGGAGGCACCGGGAACTTCTGCTCCCTGCTTTTTGTCTCTCATTTTGTTTTTCTTCTTGTGTTTCTTGATGGGTCAGCTTGCTGCACCTACTTGTTGAGCCAGCTCACTGTCTTCTTTAGGAGGCACCAGAAACCGAACTAGGGACCTTTTGTGTGGTAGGCAGAAGCTCAGTTGCTTGAGCCATATTTGCTTCCCCAGATGGGTTATTAAATGCCAAAAAACTCAGACTAAGGTAACAGAAGAAACAAGAAGCAAATGTCAAATTTCTGATTGGCGGCAGATATGCAAGCTTAAAAAGATATCCATAATGGAATTGATAGATTTGATTACATAAAGATTTTATTATCTTATCTAACACCAGCATAAACAGATTTGAAAAGCATGCAACAAATTAAAAAATATTTCCAAAATAATATGACAAATTTAATATCTTAAGCACCCAAATTGAAAATAAAAGCATCAAGCACCAAGTAGACAAAAGAACAAAAACCTTTGGAAAATTAATGGGAAAAAACCAATTAGCCAATAAAAAATAATGTAGGCAAATGATTATATGGCGCTTATTATATGCCAGATCCTATTCTAAATGCATTGCATATTAACTTTTTATTTTTTTAATAGTATCGTGGCTGGGGAATAAGCCTGGGACTCTCTACGTGGGAAGCCGATGCTTAAATCACAATGAGCCACATCCGCTCCCCTGAGTTGGTTTTTCATTTGTTTGCTTATTGTTTGATTATTTGTTTTTTGGAGGCACTAGGGACTGAATCCAGGTCCTCCCATGTGAGCCCCCTATGTATTAACTTTTAACCTTCACATCAATTATGAGATGACCCTAGGCAAGTTCATCCTTCTGTGTCTCAGTTTCCCTCCTCTGTGCGCCTAAGAATTTCTCTATGAAAGATACAAAGAAGTAAGAATGCTGGATTAAAGAGAACATGTAATTTCAGTTTAATAGACCTTACCAAAATTCTCTCTAATATTGCTGTGCCAATGTGTATTTTTATCAGAACTGTTTGGGATACCAGTTAGAATACCAGTTTTCCCTACCCTAGCCAACACATAACAGGTTCTGTAATTTTCATTTTTGCCAGTCTGATGAGCAAACCACTCCTGCCTCTCTCTATTTTAAGGATTCAAATTCTCTCCATCCTTAAAGATGCATTCAAATACAAAGATTTCCTTCATATTTGCTTCTTATTTCTTCTGCTTCTGAAGTTCTGTTTTTTTAATATTTAAAAATCCTTTTCCCCAGGAAATCATTTTTCTTTCCTCTCAAATCCCTCAGCATTTCACCCATTCACTCAACAAATAATTATTGAGCACTTACTATGTATTCTAGTGATTGCAGATAAAATTAACAAAGCAGGCAAACATTTCTGGAGCTTACATTCCAGTGGGGAAAGCAGGCAATAAATAAGTTCAATGTACAGAATATTGGATAGTGAGAAGTAGAAACAAATAAAGCAGATGTGGTGGTAAGATGTGGCAGGGTGGAATAGGATTGACATTTTAGAGAGACTATCTAAGGAAAACCATAGGGAAAAGTGATTTATCTATGTCTTTTTTATAGCATTTGTCACTTTCTATTGAACATGTTCATTTTTATTACATTTGATAATTTCCTATATTCCAAGGCTCCTTGAGAACAGCGTTGTGTCTTATAATCCCTTTTCTCCCTTACAGTGAGTGCATGCGTTTGATGAGTGATTGATGCATTTTTAAAAAATGCTTTTGTGTGTGTGTGTGTGTGTGTGTGTGGTTACTGATCATTTCGCTACAGATCTCGTTTTAAAATGCATGATTCTTTTAAGAGACATCAAAATTTAAATACTGTTCCATGCATGGAGGAATTGAAAATATTAGCCTTTCTGCATCTTGATTATAGGACCCAGCACATAACAGGTATTTTTAAAAATGTTTCTTGAACTATGGAATTGAATGTATTCTTATTCTGAGGGCTTTCATTGTCAAAGAAGACATTATTTTTTCAATTAAGTGATATTGACAGTGTTGGAGAGTGAGGAAAGGATTGTAAATATTGTATTACACAATACATACATGTAAAAAGAGACTGACACAAGTACCAAAATATAATTTATACAACCAGTTCAAAACACATACTGGCTGGGAAGCGGCTGTGGCTCAATCAGTAGGGCTCCCGTTTACCATATGGGAGGCCCTGGGTTCGGTTCCCGGGGCCTCCTGGTGAAGGCAAGCCCGCCCGCACGGCGTGGTTAGCTGACCCAGCGAGCACAAGCAGCAAGGGGGGGATAAATGAATAAATAAATAAAATCTTTAAAAAAACAAACAAACAAACAAAAAAAAACACATACTGGACTTCTGCTTTGAAATAGATAATAAAGACCAAGAATGTATCACTTTCCTCTTTTCCAAATCTCTTTGAAATAGTCCAATGGTAATAATAATGAAAAAAATAACAGCTCTTGCAAAACAAAAGAATGAGGTGATTGTTAGACAAAGATGATCTCAATGAACCACACCTGTTGATACATCTGCCCTTGTGTGCTCCCCTCCCACTCTGAGGCTGCACTTGAACCATAGAGGCGGTGAGTGATGCTGGGTCAATTTTAGATCTAAGCCAGGGGTTCTTAACCAGGGATTGGTGAGCTTGAATTGAAATTCAAAAAGACGTTTTTCTTGTGGGGATGCATTGGTGTGGGTGTGATATATTTACTAAATAATACACAGTATAGTGTGGACTTAGTAAGGGGTCTGTAGTTTTCATCTGACTGGCAAAGGGGTCCGTGGAACAAAAAAGGTTAAGAACCCTTGTTCTAAGCCTTAAAATGGTCTGGCACCTTCCTCATTTGATCCTTAGAAGCTGGACGAAAGGTATGAAAGTCCAACTCCCATTCTGCAGAGAGAGGGGGAGATGCCCTGGAGGATGAGAATGCTCCAGAGTATGGGGAGGGAGACCACGTGGAGAAGCACCTTGTTGCCATGTATGTGAGAGAAGGGGGCCTCTTAGACCTTCCTGTCCAGTGGAGCCTCCAGAGAACACCAGACCTGGCTGCTATTTGACAGTAACTGTGTGAGAGACCTAAAGTGAGACCAGGAGAAGAACGGCTCAGCTGAACCCAGCCAACACATAGCATCATGACAGGCAATAATGAATTGTGATTTTAAGCCCCTAAGTTTTTGGTAGATTGGTACACAGTTGTGGTTCTGGAAGCTATAATGCATCTGGAAATGAACTGACAAAAAAATAGACACAGGTAGAATTTTCCTACATGATTTCAAGGAAGAAAATTCCAGGCTCAGAGCAGAGGTACTGCTATCAAGAGCCAGCCCTGAGACAATCCATGGAGTTGGGGGTGGGGAACGAACTAAAGAACTTCAGGAGTTGGGAGCCTCCACTATGTTAGATTTGTTTGCTAAGTAAAGAACTTCAGGAATTGGGAGAATCCGCTATGCTAGGTTTGTTTTCTAAGTAAGCCTGCTACTAAGTTGGATGGCGAGGTGTTTGGTGGGAGCAGTGCCCCAGATAACTTCTTCTTGCCAGGAGGAATTGATTATGCCATGATAAATTCAGTATGTCAATTCTACACTACCTTCAGCGCTCCTAGTATCTCAAGGACAGAGGCTGGAATGTTTGGCAATATTGGGGAAAGGGAAGAAAAGCAAATAATTTGGAGAATTGCCTTAACTTACTTGAAAGGAGTTTCCAAACTGCCCTCAGTGGAGATGAGTAGTTGAAGATATTCAAGGAGCAAGGTCTAGTTGTGACCAAGGGTTAAGAATTAACAAATAATTATGAATGCTAAATCACTATATAGATGCCTTTATATTATGACTAGCAAAAGGTTAATACCTGAAATTACTGAAGCTGGCTAGAGTGGTCCCACACTTCTAACAAGTTCCCTCTAGACTTAACCCCGCCCTTGTGTATGCTTCCTATTGTGGTGGTAATTCTAGATTGAGCTCAGCCTTGTGTATGCTTCCTATTGTGGTGGTAATTCTAGTTTGAGCTCAGCCTTGTGTATGCTTACTGTTGGGATAGTACCCACTCTACCTTCCTCTGTTTAATGTCCATATGGAAAACCTGTGACTGACCTCTACTCGGTACTTTCCTATCTCAGAACCTTGATCTCTGAAAAAGATTGTAACTTTGTAACTCCCCCTGGTTTGGAGTCCAACCCTAGCTTGTTCAACCCCTTCATGTTTATTAATGAAGGAATCTGTGTCCAACTGTACCCCCAGTTATTCATTAGCACCCTGATGTTATAAAATATTAGAATTTCTGCCCTCAGGGAGGCAGTTTTTTGCCCGTCGAAGGCAACTGACCTCCTTTACTTGTAAAACCAAATGAACTTTTTCTCTCTTTGAAACCCTGGTGTCTCAGGAATAGGCTTTAAAGATGCATAGGGAGAAAATAAACTGTTTTTGTTTAGTATCAATTTGGTGACTCTTGCAGACATTTGAGTGGATAAGAAAATGATCAAGGTAGAAGTGAATTGGGAAGTAAGGCCAGTGGTTCAAGTCCCCTTAAACTCCTTCCAGAATGATTCCCCTTGCTCTAACCCTCCTACCCTTTTCCTGTTTTTTTTTTTTTTTTTTTTTTTGGTGGGGTGTGAGGACCATTCTGTCTGGGGTTCAAGTTCCCACCTTAAGTCTGTCAGTTAAATATATTCCTGAACTTTGAGCCTGTCTGTTGGATATACTCCTGAACCTTGAGTCTGTCTGTTAAGTATACTCCTGAAAAGTAATACAGAATATAGGAAATATAGGAAGTGCTAAGTGTCTGTTTGTTAAATGGTGTGTTACTTAGGTATACTAAATGTTGAATGTCTGTCTAAATTGCTAAATTAGTGTTTAACTGCACTAATTGCTCAAGCATTTCTAATTGTTTACTGGTTACTGAAATCTTTAAAATGGGAAATTCTAATTTTACTAGCGCTCCTAAATATAGCCCTTTAGGCTGTATTTTAAAAGAAGGGAAAATTTTAGCCATGAGCTATGAAAAAGCAGGAAATAGTTTTTCCTGTAACAAAATTTGGCCTCAATATAACTTAGAATCAGGAAGAAAAATGGCCAGAGAATGGTTCTATGGGAAAAACTGTATTTCCATTTGACCAGGACAACTTTCTAAGATCAGCAGCTGAGCCAGGAAAAACGTCTATGCCTTTGGGAAATGCCTCTAGGAATAGAAGAATAATTTGTGTATATGCCAATCCCATCCCCCTTGTCAGATTTACATAGGTGGGAAAATGGTAGCACACTCCATAAAAAGGACCCAGAGAAAATACAACACTTAATTATTTCAGTTTGTAATTGGATTGGTATTGAGAACTTGTGGATAATAGGAAATGAAGGGAAAATAGTGAATGAAAGAAGCAGAGCAGGAAACAGAAAAGAGGGAGAGGAAAAAATCCCAACAACCCAGGGTGTGCTAGAGAGAAATGAGCAGCACCAGTAAAGAATCTTGAATGGAATGCTAATGGTGCTGAGGACTGGGCTAATTTAGAGCAGAAAGAGGTCCCTGAAGCTATAAACTTACAAAGGATAAGTGAAATAATGCAATAATCAGAAGAAAGTCCCTCTGCTCTTCCAGAAAGAATTTATACTGCCTATTGGCAATACACTAATATAGACCTGGAAAGTCCAGAAAATACCAGACTTTTAAATATAACCTTTATTGCACAAAGTTCTCCAGATATAAGAAGGAAGCTACAGAAAATTGATGGGGGATAGAATTACCTATCTCTAGTTAGTTAGCATTGCCTATGATGTTTATTACAATAGGGACCGAGCTAAAGAAAACCTGCACTTCAGAAGGCAAATGACCCTACTCAAAACAATAATAAACTGAAAACAATCAGAACAAGACCACCTCAAAAAGGTAAGACTTTTGGGCACAAACTTCATCTCTCCAGGGATGGGATAAATTTTAAAAATAAGAACCAAATCAGAAGAAGAAGAACACTGGAAAAGGCATTGTTCTAGATGCCCCCCGGAAAAACCCCAAGATCAGGTACGTGGGAACCTACAGAAACCTGGAATGGAAGGCCTCAAGGGGAGGAGAGCTTTACTACTGAATTAAAACCAAATATTTGAAGCTTAACTTCCTAAATGTACCTTCCTTGCTAAAAACCTGTTAACCAAATAATGACCAGGTAACTTTTTCTCCAATTTATATGTATATGTGTATATATATGTGTGTGTGTGTGTTTCCAAGAATGATTATAGGCAACACTGATCCTAGAGGAGATCTTAAAAGCAGTAAAAACCAGAGATGTGGAATGATGGAAAACCTAGAGACAACCATACCAAAAGAGTGAGAATTATGAGTCAAATTAGTGAGTTTTACGTTTATGTTGGTGTGTCTAATATTCTATTTGTGTCTGTTTGTTCAGTGTATATTTTCATACCTCTGGATGGTAATATCAAATTAAGAAATGAAAATTCTTAAAAGAGTTCTATTCAAATTGCTAAAAATTTAAAAAAGTGCTTGTATATGTAAATGAATACTTCTGGAGCCCAAATTAGAAAAGCCAAACAGGATGAAAAATGTCATATAAAAATCTGACTAAAAAAATATTTAAAGAGGGAAGCAGCTGTGGCTCAATTGGTTGGGCTCCCGTTTACCATACAGGAGGCCCCAGGTTCAATTTCCTGGGCCTCCTGGTGAAGGCAAGCCCGCCCACGTGGCACAGGTGAGCTGACAGCCCAGGTGGTGCGGTGAGCTAGTGCAGCAAGATGACCCAACAAAGGGAAGACAAGCAGACACAGAAAAACGCACAGCAAATGGATACAGCAAGCACAAGCAGCAAGGGGAGGATAAATAAATAAATAAAAAATAAATCTTAAAAGAAAAAAAAGGGGTAAATATATTTTTTAAAAACCCAACTATTTAAAGAGAAAAAAACTAAAAAGGTTGTCCTGAGTTCCTCCACAATCTTTCTATAGCCTATTCCCAACCCCAGGATCTTCTCCTAACCTTGACTGAATTTGAGTGACTCATTAAAACTAGTTTATGGGAGCAGATATGGGTCAAGCAGTTGAGCCTGCCTCCCACATGGATGGTCCCATGTTCAGTTCCTGGTGCCTTCTAAAGAAGACAAACAAACAATGAGCAGACATGGAGCAAAAACAACAAGCAGACGAGAAAAAACGAGCAGACAAACTAGCAAAAACAATGAACAGACAAGGAAAAAACAAAAAAACAAAAAACCAATGAGCAAACAATAAGCAGAAAACGAGCAAAAACAAAGGAGCAGGGAATGGATGTGGCTCAAGCAGTTAAGCACCCACCCCCCACGTGGGAAGTCCCGGGTTTGGTTCTCAATGCATCCTAAAGGAAAAACAGACAACAAGCAAGGAAAAAGCAACAAACAGACAACAATGAGCAAACAGATGAAGGAGCCATCTAGGGGGAGGGGGACAGATTTAGGAAACAATGGAGAATGGGCTGGGTGTGGAAATACTGGGGAGATGTGAGTTTAGCTTAGAGTTCTGTTTACTAGGCCTGGAAATTTAAAATGATAGGAACAGAGGGGATATTATAGAATAAACCTTATTTTGTATAGTCTGTCCTGTAATTGCTCAGTTAAATTTTAACAGTCTTGAGACTAATTAATAACCCAATGGCCAAATTTCAGTAAGTGAAGAAAAAGATGTGTGAAAGTAATGAGAAGATTTTTCTAAATTATAATTAAAACAAATAAAACAATTACAGTATAATATATTCTCCAGAGCCTGATAGTACGCTTTTGAGGTTACTTATAATATTAAGATATTATAAAAACAAAACTCTTTTAACCTCTAATTAATGGAATGCTCTGGATCCTGGGCCTCTAGGTTCTTGGCTAATGTTGCATAAAAGAATTTAAGGGCACGCCATAGGGTAGGCAAAAGAGTAAAGAGTTTATTGAAAAACAAGAAAAGAATACACACTCTAGCACACGGACTCGGCACGCTGCAGGGCAAGCCTGGCGTGGGGCCCCACGTTAGGCCTTTTTAAGGCCTTACTCCTCCCGCTCCATAATGTTGGGGCGGGGCCCCAGCTATTTGCTCTTCTGATTGGTTGCCTTGCCATCCTGCCTGTTAATTCTCAGGGGCCCAATGAGGAGGCCTTTTGTTTGAATGTGCCCGGGGCTTCCCCTTGACCCGGAAAGAGTTCCAAGTGGGCTCTCGTGGCCAGGGTCTCACGGGGTCTTTCCAGCAGCTTTCTCCAGCAGCAGCCTTCCCCTCGGGAGGTTTCCCTGTGGGGTCTTGTGGCCATGGTCTCTGCCAGGTCTCAGCCGCTTTCTCTCTTTCACTATACTAACCTGCCTCGTAATGAAGGAAACTTAAAAAAGAAAACAGTTCCTACATAAAATGTCATTATTTTATTTTTATTCTACTCGAGTATAATCTCCTAGGGTTTATACAGATATTAATCAATAATTTAACATTTTGTCTGTTGACTCTTTAAGATGATAAAATTGTAAGTTTTTAACTAATGAAATTATTACAAACCTCTTTTAAAAATAATCGTTTTGCCTAAAGTGAAATGACTAGTTTTTCACAGAACGGAATGAGGGATATAAGACAAGACTTAAATGGATATGAAAAGAGGTAGTAAGTTTGTGAAAGCTTGTTTAAGGGAGTGTGTTTTGTCCTAAGATAAAATGGCTGGTTTTCATAAAATCAGGGTGGAAATATTTAGGACAAGACTTGAATGGATATGGAAAGTTGTGGAAGTAAATTTCTCTTGTTACTTTTTTTTTTTTTTTTTTTTTAAAGATTTTATTTATTTATTCATTTATCCCCTCCTTGCTGCCCGTTCCCGCTGGGTCAGCCAACCACGCCGCGCGGGCAGGCCCGCCCTCACCAGGAGGCCCCGGAACCAAACGCGGGGCCTCCCAAATGGTAAAGGGGAGCCCCACTGATTGAGCCACAGCCGCTTCCCGTCTTGTTACTGACTATAATTCAATAAGCTTACTTAAAGATGAAACTTATCTTTAGGTAAAGTTAACTAGTCTATATGCTTATAAATGGTTATAAAAGATTATAGGAAATTATAGGTTGTAGGAAGTCTATAAAAGCATTTTCTATACTGAGAGATTTCAATGTTAATAGCTGATTCCAGGAAGCCATTATTAAGTAAAAATCTATAAGTTGAGGGGAGCAGATGAGGCTCAAGCAGTTGAGCACCTGCTTCCCACATGGGAGGTCCCAAGTTCTCTGGTGCCTCCCCAAAACAAAAACAAACAAGAAACAAATGAAAAAACCAACTCAGGGAAGCCAACTCAGTGGTTGAGCCCTGGCTTCCCACATATGAGGTCTCGGGTTCAATCTCCGGCCCCAGTACCTCAAAAAAAAAAAAAAATCTTTAAATTGATATTGATAACAAAAAGTAACTTTATATAAGAAAGACTTGTCAGACGCTGCCTCAATCTGTTATGATCTATGCTAAGAAATTGTTTACCGAATGGTGTACTGATGCAAAACTAAAATTTGACTTTCCCTCTCTGTTAAAGTAAAACAATTTTCTTAAATTGTTGGTCTGTTTTGAGTGGAAGGATATAAAAGTCCTTTTGAAATAATCAATATAAATATAAAGAACAAAGAATCTGTACCTTTTCAGAATGGCTTCATCATATCCTTAATGGTTTTAAAAAACAGAGCCGCTGCTATTTTGGAAGTTAAGTCATTTCCAAACTATTTTAGCAGCTTCTTTGTCACTGTGATAGAGGCCTGTTTAAATATAATGTTCAGACCTGACAAACTTTAATATTCTGGTAAAACCCTTAAGGTTGTCTTTAATTGTAAACTGGTACAAAAGAATTTGTTCTTTCACCTTGTAAAGTGAGGTGCTTAAATATATACATTTATGATAATTAACATTATTAATATATTTGTATTTTAATTCATAATGGAAAAATATATTCCAAAACTTGAAACTCATAATACTTGTGTGAACTGTAGAGAAGTTTAAATGGGATGTTATTTTGACAATGTTTTAAGTTTTAGTCACATTTTATTCTGATCAGAATTTTTATCAAGGTGTTAAACTTATTTTTAAAATAAAAAATAATTTGTCATAAAATACTGTGCATAATCATTGTGTTTATTTCCTAAAACTATTGTGAATGTATAGACTTATGTTTACTCCTAAAGGAAATATTATTCATAAAATAATACTGAATCTGTATTAACTGCCTATTTTGGACACTTAATACTTTTAAAGATGCATATTACATTTACCACTCTGAAGTTTTAAAGAATCATCCTCATTGTTAAAAGTAATATATTCTTAGAGTGGGGATATTAATGTTCCAGTACGTATTTAATTATATTAAGATGGAGGGGGAGCGGATGTGGCTCAACTGGTTGGGCGTCCGTCTACCATATGGAGGGACCTGGGTTCGATCCCCGGGACCTCCCAGTAAAATAAAAAAAAAAAAAAAAATAAAAAAAAAAGATGGAGGTAGCAAGAAGATAATCTTGATTCCATAGGGAATCTTAAGTTTTTATAAATTTACTAGAAAAATAGTTTCCTTCCCATACTGCTGAAGTTTCTTTGTGGTAAACAGTATCTTTCTAAAAGAGAAAACATGAAGGAGAAATTAAATGTGTACTTTACTTATATATTTGGGGATTATATAAAAAATCTTAAAGACTTTTAAAGTTCTCACTGTTTATTCTATCCTAATACTAATCAGCATGATGGTATTGTTGGTTGTAGTTTTAGTTATTCTTAGAAAAATGTGATGTTATGAAAACAACCAAAATCTCTTATCAGTTATATTGTTTTGCTCTGATGCTTCTCTAGAAGGGCCTACAGTCACTTCATCCTCAACAAAAAGGGGCTTTAAGGGAAAAGGAAGGCAAGAGTTTATGTTATGTTTTGCCTATTGATTAACATAATCATGGTAAAAGAGTAAAAGTAAAATGAAACAAAACTTCTATGGTCTATAGTTAAACGTCTCTAGAAACAGATTTTTTCAAAATACTCAAGAAAATTAGGGCCTAGATTGTAAGCTCTTGCAGCGGTCACATTTATTCCTGGGCACTGAGCTCTAATTGTTATTTCTAAGTCCTAAGATGCTTTACTCTTTATGTAAAACTTATTAGCTTCCTAGGATTTTGAAGGGCCTATATAAAAAAACCTAGGACTGAAAACTAAATGGGTTGCAAATATTCTTGCTGTCCCGATTTTGTGATAATCAGGGTAGGCTAAACATTCGCTATACTAGAAACCATGCATGTGTCCCCAGACCTAGTTTTTCTCTCTAGGTCTGGTTTTTGGAATGCTGGTAATAAACTAAGCCTGATTTATTATATGACCATCCTGTATGGGAAAAGACTACAGTCTTTGGGTATCTTTGGTCAACCTTCAGAGATATAGCAGGGAAACGGATGTGGCTCGAGGGGTTAGGCGTCCGTCTCCTATGTAGAGGGACCTGGGTTTGATCCTTGGGACCTCCCAGTAAAAATTTAAAAAATGGAAAATACAGAAGGCACACGGTCCACCAGGCCCCATGCTTGGGTGCACCGCCAGGCCCCGCAAGCCAAGCAGCAAGATGATGACATAACAGGAGAGTGACAAAAGGGAAAGCCAAGATGAGACACACTGAAAAACCAGGAACTAAGGTGGCTTAGGCGGTAGGATGCCTCTCTCTCACATTGGAGGTTCTGAGGATCGAATCCCAGTGAAGACAGGAGGAGAAGGATGAGAAGAGAGGGCAGGAAATAGATGGACACAGAGTCACCCAGCGAATGGACAGAGAAACAGCAAAAACAGGGAGGAGGGGAATGGATAAAAGTAAATAAATAAATAAATCCTTAAAAAATGTATAGGGGAGGAAGATACGGACTATAGTTAGTAGTAATACTTTGATGATGCTCTTCCATGATTTGTTAACAAATGTTTCACAACAATGCAGGGTGTTTGTGGGGGTTGTATGTGATGTGTGGGAGCCCTGTATGATGTTATACATGTTTGTTCTGTAAGTTCACGATGTTTACTGAACACTTATAGTTTATGTATGTTTCTGTATGAATGATATTCTTCAATAAATTGTTTTTTAAAAAGTAAATGGGGAAGCGGCTGTGGCTCAATCAGTAGGGCTCCCGTTTACCATATGGGAGGCCCCGGGTTCGGTTCCCGGGGCCTCCTGGTGAAGGCAAGCCCACCCGCACGGCGTGGTTAGCTGACCCAGTGAGCACAAGCAGCAAGGGGGGGATAAATGAATAAATAAATAAAATCTTAAAAAAAAAGTAAATGGGGCCAATCTAAGGAGAATCAGGATATAAGAAAAAATTTTTCAAAGTTTAAACTTTTTCTGGGGACCAGAAAGAAGAAATTTATTTTGTCAAGAAAATTCTTGGGGAGGCGGCTGTGGCTCAATCAGTGGGGCTCCCGTTTGCCGTGTGGGAGGCCCCGGGTTCGGTTCCCGGGACCTCCTGGTGAAGGCGGGCCCGCCCGCACGGCGTGGTTGGCTGACCCAGCGAGCACAAGCAGCAAGGGGGGGATGAATGAATAAATAAATAAAATCTTTAAAAAAAAGAAAATTCTTGAAATTTCTGTAGGACACTAATTTAACCTCACTAGTCAGCTTATTTAAACAGTGTAACTAACATGGAACCTCAAATAGTGAATGAGATTGTAATATTCTGTACAGAATTGTTGTAATACCAATGATACATTTCAAAGTGTTTTGGATGTAAAATAGAAAGGTATTTGCAAAGTCCCTTAAGGACTGGGAAAAAGAGAAATATTCAACTTCGTCACCTGGGCAATTCCTACTACTACTCTCAATAGGAGGTCCCAATTTATTGAAATAGCAGAACTCTGTAAGGTAAACCTGTGAAAAAGAAACATGCTAGTAAGCTGAGCCCTCAATCTCGAGGCTTGCACTCATGAAACTTATTTCTGTAATGACAAAGCTAAACCTAACTAATACCTAAGAGTCACTTCTAGAGAACCTCTTTGTTACTCAAATGGACCTGCCTCTCTAGTCAAACTCTCACTATCTTCCCCCCTACATGGGACAGGACTTCCAGGGATAAAGTGTTTCCTGGCAACATGGGACTTGACTTCCAGAGATTTTTACTGGCAATGCAGCACTTAACTCCCAGGGATGGGCCTCCCTGACAACATGGGATTAGACCAAAAGGAGGAAAAGAAATAGAACAGAAGAAAGTTTTAATGGCTAAGAAATTTCAAATAAGTTGAGGGGTCATTCTGGAAGTTACTCTTATGCAGGTTTCAGCCAGTAGGCAAAATCCAAAGAATATTCCAGACTCTATCTAAGAAAGGCTATAAAATTATTTCTCCAATGTAACATGTTTATTTAAACCTATGATTTTCAATTTGCATGTTAAGATTATTTTTCAGAAATCTCTGAATTATTCCTATGCCAGACAAGCCCTGGAACCCAGAGGACAAAATGACCACCAGCTTCCTCTCTACACCATATGTCAACACCCCTTTTCTGCATGAAGAAGCCAGAAAGATCCGATATCCAGATTATTCCCAAGATTCGGAATTTTACAAACAGAAAGGGAGAGTTTCTTAACTGAGGGTTAAGAATTAACAAATAATTATGATTGCTAAATCATTATATAGATGCCTGTATTTGTAAGCCAAAAGGCGTGCTGATGCAAAGTACCAGAAATCTGTTGGCTTTTATAAAGGGTATTTATTTGGGGTAAAGGCTTTCAGTTACAAGGCCCTAAAGGGTCAAACTCAAGGTATTATAAGAGGTAGTTTTTCATTCAAAGTCTGTGTTGATGCAAGATGGTGGGCAACGTCTGTGAGGGTTCAGCTTTCCTCTTCCCTCTTAAGGCTCTGTGTGTCCAGCTTCTTCGGATCTCAGCTCTAGGCTGGCATAGGGCTCATCTCTCTTCCCGGGGCTCATTTCTTTCTGGGCTCAGCTGCTCTGGTCTCGTCCTAAAATCAGTTGTGATCAGCTATAAACTATCTGGGTAGTCTCTCTTCCTGGGGCCTCTGCCGTGTCTAATGAGCTGTCTCTCTTCATCTGTGTTTTTCTTCTCTCTGTGTATCTACTTCTGCGTGTAAGTCGGTTTTATCACTTCCCCAAGTGTGTGGGGACTCAACCCTCCATGCCCTTATGTCATAGTTGAATGAAAGCCCTAATCTTTTTTTTTTTTTTTAAGATTTATTTATTTATTTCTCCCTCCTCCCTCATTGTTTGCACTTGCTGTGTCCATCTTATTTTATTTCTTTAGGAGGCACCAGGAACTGAACCAGGGACCTCTGATGTGGGAGGGAGGCACCTAATCGCTTAAGCCACTTCTGTTCCCTGTCTTGTTGTGTCTCTCATTATGTTCTTCCTCCTGTGTGTCTTGTTGCATCATCTTGTTGCATCAGCTCGCCATGCCTGCCTGTCGCGTCAGCTCACTGTCTTCTTAAGGAGGCACCGGCAACCTCTGCTCCCTGCTTTGTTGTGTCTCTAATGATGTTTTTTTTCCTTCTGTGTCTCTTGTTGCATCATCTTGTTGCATCAGCTTGCCGCACCTGCCTGTCGTGTGCGTCAGCTCATTGTCTTCTTAAGGAGGCACCGGGAACTGAACCATGGACCTCCCATGTGGTAGGCGGGAGCTCTACCACATCTGCTTTCCCAAAGTCACATCTGCTTTCCCAAAGCCCTAATCTTAATATAATTTAATTAAAGACATCTCAGCTGAATCTAATATAGTCAAAGGGTATCATGCCCAGAGGAACAGACCAGTTTACAAACATAATCAAATATCTTTTTTTTTAAGGTTTATTTTTATTTATTTATCCTCCCCCCCCTTGTTGTTTTGTGCTTGCTGTCTTGCTCTCTGTGTCCATTTGCTGTGTGCTCTCTGTGTCTGCTTCTCTTCTTTTCTCATCTTATTATTTTTTTTTTTTTTAAAGATTTTATTTATTTATTCATTTATCCCCCCCTTGCTGCTTGTGCTTGCTGGGTCAGCCAACCACGTCGTGCGGGCGGGCTTGCCCTCACCAGGAGGCCCCGGGAACCGAACCCGGGGCCTCCCATATGGTAAACGGGAGCCCCACTGACTGAGCCACAGCCGCTTCCCATCTCATCTTCTTTTTAGGAGGTACCGGGAACTGATCCTGGGACCTCCGATGTCGGGGAGAGGCACTCAATCTCTTAGGCCATCTCAGCTTCCTGGTTTGTTATGTCACTTATTGTCTTTCCTCTTTGGCTCTTTTTGTTGCACCAGCTTTCTACGCAGGCCAGCTCATTTTCACCAGGAGGCCCCGGAAAATGATCCCGGGACCTCCCATATGGTAGATGGGAGCCCAATCACTTGAGCCACAACTGCTTCCTTCAAATATCTTTTTGGAATTCATAAATAATATCAAACTGCTACGATGCCTTATATTATGATTAGCAAAAGGTTGATACCTGAAATTACTGAAGCTGGCTAGAATGGTCCCACTCCTCTAGCCAGTTCTAGCCTTGACCTCACCCTTGTGTATGCTTCCTATTGTGTGGTAATTCTAGATCGAGCTCACTCTTGTGTATGCTTCCTATTGTGTGGTAATTCTAGATAGAGCTCAGCCTTGTGTATGCTTACTGTTGGGATGGTACCCACTCTACCTTCCTCTGTTTAATGTCCATATGGAAAACCTTGTGACCAACCCTACTCTGTACCTTCCTATCTCAGAACCTTGATCTCTGAAAATGATTGTAACTTTGTAACTCCCCCTGGTTTGGAGTCTTACCCCCATCCTGTTCAACTCCTTAATGTTTTTTAATGAAGGAATCTGTGTCTAGCTCTACTCCAATTATTTACTAGCATCCTGATGTTATAAAATATTAGAATTTCTGCCCTCAGGGAAGCAGTTTTTGGGCTGTCTAAGGCAACTGACCTCCTTCGCCTGGTCAACCAAATAAACATTTTCTGTCTTTGAAACCCCGGTGTTTCAGGAATAGGCTTTAAAGATGCATCGGGAGAAAGGAACCTGCTTTTGTTTGGTATCATGGCCTCACTGAGCTTGTCATTCTTGCCAAATGAAGCAGGGTTTGAAAACAAGCAAAAACCACAAGAGAGATCTTTTAGCCAGTGCCATAATCATAGCTATCACTTGCATGCTATTTACCATGTGCTAAAGGCCACTGTTCAAATTCACTTACAACCTTATAGAAAACTGTGGCAAAGAAGCGTAGTAGCCTGTGAATGACAGCAGTTGGATCCCAGAATTTCACACTTAACCACGAGACCATAAACTAGACTGATAAAAGTGATATTTCAAACTAATGGGAAAATGAAAGGCTGTTTGAATCAGAGTATCTTCTAATACAGAAATTAGGCCAGTTATAGAAGCAGACCCAGGCTCCAGCTAACTTAATTCATGAAAAAGAGGAATTAACATGAAGACAAAAATAAAACACGTGCTATATTAAAGTGATTAACTAATAGAGAGTGTTTACAAATCAATTAGATAAAGTTAAGTATGCTAATAGAAAACTTGTCAAATGATACGGACAGGCAATAAACAAATGAAAAATATAAGGTCAATATATACATATTAAAGGAAACCTTTTTTTTTTTTTTTTTTAAAGATTTTATTTATTTATTCATTTATCCCCCCCTTGCTGTTTGTGCTCGCTGGGTCAGCTAACCATGCCGTGCGGGCGGGATTGCCTTCATCAGGAGGCCGCGGGAACCGAACCCGGGGCCTTCCACATGGTAAATGGGAGCCCTACTGATTGAGCCACAGCCGCTTCCCATAAAGGAAGCCTTCTATGTCACTAGTTTTCAACTCAATACAAGTTAAAACAACATGTAATATTAGTTACCGTGTATGGCAATTCCCAAATAAAGGAGTAATTCAAGGTGACATGCCTCATTATGTATTAAACTTAATATGAAATTATAAGATGTAAAACAAGGTGAGGCTGGGACTAAAATAGACAAATGAAATAATAGATCAGATTCAAATGCTCCACAATAGACTCTCCCATATTAAAATACATATTTATATATATTATGTAATGAAAATGACAGCCAAAATAAAAAAGGAAAGGTAGGATACTCAGTTAAATAGTATTGAGACCATTAATAGCTAAATGAAAAAAAGTAAAGTTAGATTTATACCACATACCCTGACTAAAATATATTCCAGATGAGTGAAGTGATTATATTGAAAAAAAGAAATCTTTTGCAATTAGCAGAAAGTAGAGGTGACTATCTTATCTCAGGATGGAGAAATACAAAAATAATGAACTATATTATAAAGGAAAAGATGAACACAATAGCATCAAAGTTAACAATGTGTCTATTTTAAAACAGCCTTAAACAAAATAAAGGAATGAATAAACTGGGAAAAAGTAGTTGCAATGATCTTTGATATATAACATATAATAAGACAATACTGTGCTGTTATTTATAACTTCAAACATAAAGGAGATAAAGTTTATGGCTTACTGGAAGGATTTTTAAAAAAATATTTTTTAATTGAAGTATATCATTCATACATGACATGCATAAACAATAAGTGTATAGTAAAGATTGTGAACTTACAAAATAAACATACATAACATCATACTGGGGTCTCATACCTCACCCCTCCACCAACACTTTGCATTGTTGTGAGACATTTGTTACAAACTATGTAACAGCATCATCAAAATATTGCTACTAACTATAGTCCCTATCTTACATTTGGTGTATTTTCCCCCCAGCCCACCCTGTTTTTTAAAACTGTATTTTATTACAGAAGTTGTGAACTGGCAAAACAATCATACACACGTGTAGAATTCCCATACAACACCCCTTCACCAACACACCACACCATGCTGGAACATTTGTTACTGATTATAAGATAATATCATCAGACTGTTACCACCAACCATGGTCCATAGCATACATTTGGCACACTTTTTCCATACACCTCCCTTATCAACACAGTATATCTTTGGCATCGATGCAAAAATATTATAGTATTGCTGTTAACCACAGTCTATAGGTCACATACTGGAAGGATTTTTAGAAAATGACAATACTCAATGTTAGCAAAAATGCAAAGAAATAGACATCTTCCTACATTGCTTATAGACATATGAATTGGCAGTATTCCTGTAAAGTTATTTGGCAATATGTGAAAAGTTCTTTAAGATTTAAAAATTTTTGACATCATAAATCTGCCTTAAAGAATTATTCCTAAGGAAATATTAAAACAATATGAACTACTTCTTACAAACAAGAATGTATATATCATCATATATATGGAAAAAATTGAAAGTTGGAAATAGCCCAACTGTTCCATACTAGAAGAATGTTTCAACAAATTATGTTATATTCATTTTATTGGATTGCTTAATCATTGTAAATCATGTTTTTGAAGTTTAATTACTGACACAATAAAATGTCATTCACGCATTTATTCATTCATTCAGCAGGTAAGTATTGAATAACTAATATGCTGGACACTGTTATAGATGCTGGGTTTTCACAGCATATAGAAAGCCTGCTCTCCTGAATCACATATTTGAGAGAGAGCAAAAAATAAACAAACCAATATATAAAGTCAGGTGGTAATAAGAAGAAAAATAAAATGAGACAAAAGTAGAGTTAATAGTGTTAAAATATGATGCAATGATACAATATTAAGAAATGCTTGTATAGCATAACCCCAAATTTAAAAGAAACTGACAACTACAAAAAAACACGTGTGCATAAAAACATAGAAATACAGAATTGAAGAAAAAAAAACATCAAAATGCTAACCATGGTTAGCCCAGAGGAGTAGAATAAACAGTGGTTTTATTTTTTTTAAAACTCCCATTTTCCAAATTTTCAATAAAGAACATTTATTTAGAACCAGAAGAGTAAGCCACAACACAAATTATGTACACATTCCCTGAGTTAAGTTTAAATGAAAATATTATATTCCTACACATTTATTGCATAAGTTCAAATACTTAAAGGAACATAGCAGCCTCCATGGCGCCAGGCCCAGGATCTCTGTAAAGAGGCCTCATTTTGGAAATAGCCATATCTTGGTAAATCTGGTAGAAATCACGTTTCTGTCCCTGGCAGGCCCAGAAGCATGCCTTTCAGTATAACATGGTAAAGCACATCCATTCGTCAGGGGCAAACCCACGTTTATCAGGCTTATCAGATTGAGACATAAAACCAATGCCTGTTTCTTAGAAGGAGAAAGCATGCTCTCACATGGGCTGGAAGGCATGTGTTGATAAAGGCAACATATTTTCCTCGTGCAGGTTTGGAAAACAGCCTTATTGTCAGAAGGTTGTCTGGAGAGCATGAAATCAGAGCAAATAGAGCTCATTTTATGATTTGTCTAATGAAATGTTTCTCAAAATGTAGGTCCATGGCCACCTACATCATTCTCATCTTAGATGGTCATTAAAATGCAGATTGTCTCACCTCTCAATCTCTCTGTTTCCCCTGCTGTACATAGCTGCTATTTCTGGTTATTCTTGCACAATTATTTATTTTATTCATTAAGCAGTTTTATTGAGATCTATTCAGTCTATTTTGGGTTTATTTATTTATTTTTTTACCGGGAGGTACCGGGGATCGAACCCCGGTCTCTCCATATGGTAGACGGACGCCGAACCTCTTGAGCCACATCCGTTTCCCCAGGGTTTATTATTATTATTACTAAAATAATGAAAATGCTCTAATAATGATTGAAGTGATGAATGCACAACTATGTGATTATACCAAATACCACTAATTGTACACTTTGGATGAATTGTATGCTTTATTAATATGTATCAATAAAATTGATTTGTTTAAAAAATGCAGATTGCTAGGTCCTAATCCAGATCTACTGTATCAGAATCTCCAAGCATGGACCCAGAACCTGCATTTTTGACAAACACCCAAGGTGTTCCACCAGGATAACAGGTCATGATGCCTTATCTCCGCAATATGGAAGATTTTGCCCATAAGAAATGAACAACTTGAGGTCGGTAAGATTTACCTTTCCCTAAATCTACTTGGAGAGCATTACTAATTCCATCTGAGACTCGGCTCTTCTCTGATTTCTTGACTATTTATGTTGACTTCATTTAACTACTGTTAAAATACAGGAGAAAAGTCTTTTTTTTTTCTTTTTTCTTTTCATATCGTTACCCAGATTTATTATATATTTGTTATATATTTTTTCCCATATACCCTCCCCTCCATACACACACAGTTTTCTCTTTGCATTAGTATGGTACCTTTGTAACAATTGATGAAACAGTATTATCATAATTATACTATTAACTATAGTCCATAGTTTACATTTGAATGGATTTGATGTTTGTGTTGTTCATTCCTATGTTGTTTTTAAAATTTTTAGTTTAGTTATAAATATACAACCTAAAATTTCCCCCTTTAATAATATTCAAATATATAATTCAGTGGTATTAAGTACATTCACAATATTGTGTTACCATCACCATCACCCATCACCAAAACTTTCCCATCACCCCAAACAGAAACTCTGTACAATTTAAGCATTAACTCCCCATTCCCTACCTCCACCCCAGCCCCCTGGTAACCTGTATTCTAGTTTCTGACTCTATGAATTTGCTTATTCTAATTACTTAATACCACTGAGGTCATACAATATCTGTCCTTTTGTGCCTGGTTTATTTTACTCAACATGATGTCTTCAAAGTTCATCTATGTTGTCACATGTATCAGAACACCATTCCTTTTTACAGTTGAAAAACATTACATTGTACAATGGACACTTGGGTTGCTTCCGTCTTTTGGCAATTGTGAATAATGCTGCAATGAACATCAGTGTGCAAATATCTGTTTGAGTCCCTGATTTCAATTCTTTGGGGTAGATACCTCAAAATGGTATTGCTGGGTCATATGGTAATTCTGAGGAACTGCTAAACTGTGTTCCACAGTGGTTACACCATTTTACATTCTCACAAACAAGCAACTAGTGTTCCAATTTCTCCATATTCTTTTGAAACGTATTATTTTCTGTTTTTTTTTTTTTTTTTTTTCCCATAGTAGCCATCCTAGTGGGTATAAAGTGGTATCTTATTGTGGTTTTGATTCATGTTTCCCTAATGGCTAATGATGTTGAGCATCTTTTCATGTGCTTATTGGCCATTTGCTTTATCTTTTTTGGGTAAATATCTATTCAAGTCTTTTGCCCATTTTTAAATTGGGTTGTTTTTTCGTCGTTGTAGTTCTTTATATATTCTGTTTATTACTAATATCAAGCATATGGTTTCCAAATACTTTCTGTAGATTGTCTTTTCACTTTCTTGATAATGTACTTTGATACACAAGAATTTTTTATTTTGATGAGGTTCCATTTATCTATTTTTTTCTTCTGTTGCTTGTACGTTTTACCTAAAGTCTGAGAAGTCATTGGCTAACATAGGAACCAAAAGATGTTTCCCTGTGTTTTCTCCTAGGAGTTTTACAGTTTTTGGTTCTTATATTTAGGTCTTTGATCAATTTTGAACTAATTTTTATATACAGTGTGAGGTAGGGGTCCTCCTTCATTCTTTTGCATATGGATATCCAGTTCTTCCAGCATCATTTGTTGACGTAACTATTCTTTCCCAATTGAGTGGACATGGCAACCTTGTCAGAAATCAATTGGCTCATAGACTGCCAAATAGTGGCACTCCTGAGGGCTCTGGAGACACCCAGACACTATAGTCAGGGCAGATAGTTCAGGAATTTGGTGCCTTGCCAGTGGGCCCTACTTTGGGGTTTGTGTTCCTGAGAGTGACAGAGCTGGACTCAGTTATGGCTTCCCTACACATAGTTCATCTGTCCCTTCTATTTGAACCTATACTTGGTGCTGGAGTTGGCAGGTGTATGTCCTAGAGACTGGAATCTTTGGGCTGTCCATGTGCCAGCTGGGCCCTGAGCCTCAATGGAATTGCAACACCTACTCTCCAGCTCATTGGAATCACCCAGGACAACTAACAAGGAGGTGATGATGGACAGCCACCATACCAAGGAACTGAGAAAGCCTACAACTGCAAGCAAGAGAGTCCCATCCATTGGCTGTATGGGATCGAAGCTCCCTCTCAATTAGAGGTGGAGTGGACATCACCATCCCAGAATCCTCAGGATTGGGGAATAAACTATGGACTAGAGTGGACTTACTGATATTCTACTATAGACTTATTGTTATTCTAGCAATGGAAGAAATTACAGCATTGATGTGGAGGCCGTGGCCACTGGAGGCTTTGGGGGAAGAGGTAGGAAAAGACAGGTGTAATGTGGGGGCTTTTTCGGGACTTGGGAATCATCCTGAATGGCATTGTAATGACAGATGTATACCATTATATATCTTCCCATAGCCTGCAGAATTGTGTGGGAGAGAGTGTAAACTACAACGTGAACTATGGTCCATGCTCAATGGCAAAGCCCTAGGATGCGTTTATCAATTGCGATGAATGTGCCACACTAATGAAGGATGTTGTTTATGTGGGAGGGTATGGGAGTTGTGGGGAGCGGGGCATATGGGAATCCCTATATTTTTGTGTAAAATTTGTGTAATCAAAGTATCTTTAAAAATTTTTTTTTAAAATATTAAAAAAAAATCATTTGGCCATAGATGTGAGTGTCTATTTCTCAGTTCTATTCCATTGGTCTATATGTGTGTCCTTGTGCTAGAACCATGCTCTTTTGTCCACTGTAGCTTTGTAATATGCTTTAAAGTCAGGAAGTGTGAGTCCTCCAACTTTGTTCTTCTTTTTCAAGATGTTTTTGGCTATCCAAGGCCCCATATCCTTCCAAATAAATTTGATAATTGGCATTTCCATTTCTGCAAAGTAGGCTGTTGGAATTTTGATTGGGATTGCATTGAATCTGTGAATTATTTTGGGTAGAATTGGCATCTTAACAATATTTAGTCTTCTAATACATGACCATGGGCCATCCTTTCCATTTATTTAAGTCTTCTTTGATTTCTTTCAGCAGTGTTTTATAGTTTTCCATTACATCATCTATTAAATTTATTCCTAGATATCTGGTTCTTTTAGTTGCTATTGTCAATGGAATTTTTTCTTGATTTCCTCTTCAGATACTTCATTACTAGTGTATAGAAATACTACTGATTTTTGTATATTGAACTTATACCTTGTCACTTTGCTGAGTTAGTTTATTAGCTCTAGTAGCTTTGTTGTGGATTTTTCAGGATTTTCTGTATATAGGAACATGTCATCTGCAAATAAGGAAAGATTTCCTTTTCAATTTGAATGCCTTTTTCCCCCCCTTGCTTAATTGCCCTGGCTAGAACTTCCAGTATAATGTTGAACAACAGTGGTGACAGTGGGCAGTTTTGTCTTGTTCCTGGGAAAGTTCTCAATCTGTCACCATTGAGTATGATGTCAGCTATGGGTTTTTTATATATGCCCTTTATCATGTTAAGGACATTTCCTTCTATTCTTATTTTTCTAAGTGTTTTTATCAGGAATGGGTTCTGGATTTTGTCAAATGTCTTTTCTGCATCAGAGATGATCATGTGTTTTTTTCCTTTTTTCTATTAATGCAGTTTATTTACATTAATTGATTTTCTTATGCTGAACCATCCTTGCATACCTGGGATAAATCCCACTTAATCATGGTGTATAATTCTTTTCATGTACTTTGGATTCAGTTTACTGGTATTTTGCTGAGGACTTTTGCATCTGTTTTCATATGGGATACTGGTCTGTAATTTTTTTTTCTTGTGATATGCTTATCTGGCTTTGGTAGTAGGGTAATGTTGGCCTTGTAGAATGAGTTAGGAAGTACTCCTTCCTCTTCAATTTTTTTGGAAGAGTTTGAGCAGTATTGGTGTTAATTCTTCTTGAAATGTTTGGTAAAATTTATCAGTGAAGTTGTCTGGTCCTGAGCTTTTCTTTGTCAGGAGGTTTTTGATTCCTGATTCAGTCTCCTCACTTGTTACTGGTCTGCTGAGATCTTTTATTTCTTCTTGAGTCAGTCTAAGTAGCACTAGTTTGTATGTTTCCAGGAATGTGTCCCTCTCATCTAGGAGTGAAAAGGCCCAAGACTCAATATAGTGCCCTTGGCCATGTCTTCTCTAGGGGTTCATCTCCAAGTGCCTCTGAGTCCCCCTCTTCTCCAGCCCCCCTGGCCTCACAAAAGCCTGGAACATCTAAGCCTTCCTGTCCCACGGCCTCCCTGTTTGTCTGCTCTGCTGGGTTAGCTCTCCCTGGATACTTGCAAGGCTTGCTCCCCCACTTCCTTCTGGTTCTGCCCCATCATCATCTTATCAAACACTCCCTGACTGCCTCTCTTGCAATACAGTACCCTCCTCCCCCTGACTCTTTCCCTGCTGTATTGTTCTCAGAGCTTCGTCACCATCAGACACTATATACCTCCTTCTGCTTCTCTGCACTACTAGAATTGAAGCCTCCAGAGAGGTGGGACTTCATACCTGGCACATGGTAGGCTCAATAGATATCTTTTGAATGAATGAATGAATGAATGAAAGTATTATTTCCCCATTTTTTAGATGAGAGAACAGGCTCAGAGATTAAGTAACTTGCTAAGGTCATCAAACTAGTAATCTAGTAACTACCAAGAGCTAACCCTCCCATCCCTTCCTCCTGGCGACCAAGCAGGATGTCACCCCTCTTCTCCCATCCAGGACTGCTTAGCTCCTTTGCTGAGGCTAATTCTAGCAATTTATCATACTGCACAGTGGAATATTCCATTTGGCTGAAGGTTAACTGGTTCAATTCCTGAGTTTATGGGTGCTTGACTCATCTATGACATTTTTTTTTTTTTTTTAAGGAGAAGAGTGGAAAGCCAAAACTGGAGAATCTGTCAGATGCCAGAGGGGTCTGGTTGAGCCAACCTCCTCTTGTCTTATCTTCTGCAGCTCCCTTCTGAGTTATGTCATCACAGACCTGTTTCAGAAGGGCCCGGAATCAATAAAAGGGGAAATTCAAACATCACTCCATAAGAAGCTGAAGATCTGCCCTTTGCTTTTCTTTCTCTGCATCCTGAGGGGCTCTAAATCTTCCTTCATGGCCTACATCAAGCCAGAGACACCAGGCTCCCTAGAACTGTCTTTTATTCCGTGAGATTTCTGCAAATTTCTGCCAAGCATCTGTGGATCTGTAAAGGAAACTGGGAAAGGTAGCAAAGACACATCTGTGCAGCCAAGGCATGTGGCACAGAGGAGGAGAACAAATCAAACTAAGAGAGAGACCTGCTAGCAACCTGGAAATAAAAACCGTGTCAGAGAGAAGGCCCCGGATAGAAAACAGACCAGCAGTGTGCAGAGTGAGAGAGAAGTTCAAGGCCTCTGCAGAAATTAAAGTTGGAGCAGGCCCCAAGAAACGGCTGGCATGGAAAGCATCCTGCACACTCGTGGATGGACTGGGGTTGCAGCAAGTGACATTGATTCCTGCCCGGGTCCCTTGCAGCTGGCCATCTCCACTTTGCTCTTTGCATGTTGTTAGCTGTTCTTAACCTGGGGCAGGGGTGACATGGAGATAGTCCTTTATGGAGTGGATGAGCCATAAAGACCAACTGTTTGTGTTAGTTAAATAAAATGTAAAAGTAGGTAGAAGTTGTCTCAGAAACCTCCTATTTTTACGTGTCACTTCCTCTCTTCATTTCTGGATCTGCTCATGCTCTGGCTGCCCTCCCATTCCCTTATCTTTCTCCTGTATTTTTAATAAAGGTGTATTTGTATCCGGTAACTTTAGGTGTACGGTTTCATGAGTTTTGACAAATGCTCACACCAACGTAACCAAAACCCCAGTAGAAAAATAGAGTATGCCTCTGCCGTAGAAAGTTCACTGGGGTCTCTTTCCAGTCTATCCCTGCCCCTTGAAAAGGAACCACTATTATGATTTCTATCCCCACAGATTAGTTTTGCCTGTTCTTGAACTTCATAAAAAATGGTATATTCATTGTGGGTTAGCTTCAGAATCATTATAAAAGACAATGGCACTCATTTTTCCAAGTTCTTTCAGGATGAACCACTCTAGACAATTCTTAAGAAACTCCAACACATTTCAATTTGCTTTCATAAAGGAGTCATAACTTAAGTAATATTTCTTTGCTTTGAAATACAAACAGGATCTTATTGAGGACTTTGGAAACTGTTCTTCTGCAGCTAGTCAGCTACTCTTAAGCTTTTAACTAGACATATCCAATTGACAAAAAAAAACCCACAATCCTCTAATAAAAGAGTATGCAGATGATCCAAATGGAATCAATTCTTCTGGTCCAAAGAATTACATCCCCACACACCTGAGAGAAGAATCTGAAGATTAACTTGCTGAAATGTTATTGAGAATACTTGAGGAAGAAGAGAGTTTGGAGATATGCAGGTGTATGTGACTTGATCCCACAGACTCTGGACAAGCAACTTCAATCCCAGATTAGATTCCAAAGAGAAAGAGTAGCATCTTCCTCCCATTGGGATTTCAATGTACTCTTATCCATATTTGTTCTCCCTTTTTAGCTGCATAATCATAGTCCTTGCCAGAGCATAAAGGAAAGTGACACAAATTGAGAAAAAGCACATACTTTCTACCATCCATTATCATAATTCTCTTGGTCCCATAATACTTTTTCTGTCTTTACTATTCTTGTGTGCCTAGATTATCACAGGATTTTAACATTCCTTCTACTCTTTGTGTGGTTTTATGCCACTCTCATAGAGTTTTTATTTGCCTCCATGTTTTTGAATGTCCATTCTGTATCCTAGTTTATAGGGCTCTGTGTCATTACTCGAATTTCTTTAAGAATCTCCCCGTCTTTTTTCTCCTCTTTGGAATTTTTTGCAACTGCCAAAGTCATTTGAGCACTTCATGGTGCTGTCTTCTATTTTGGGGGAAACTTGTGGGATCATGCCTATATTTTTGTCAAAATCTTATTATTTTTTTTAAATTTGTTTTTTGTTTGCTTGCTTCTTTCTTTTTGTCAAAATCTTTTGAAGTCTAGCTTCCTAAAGTCTAGGGTGTACATTTGACCCAGCTTAGCCTTGTCTTCCGTTGAAGATGATGTGGCACGTCCCTCCAAGTTCTCATCCTCCCGTCCCTTCAGATGGCTTCTTCTCATTTGAATCAATGAGCACTTTTATTTGCATTCCTTCCTCTACCTTCTAGGACATGAAATTTTTAGTGAAGCAAGTGAAAAAGTCTACTTTTATCTGAACGAAGCATCCAGAATCTTTTATCCCCACTAATTGTGAGTGCAGTGCTCTAAAGGTGCCATCTATTTCCTCCATGTGGCTCAGCTCCGTTTCCATGAAAACATCACTTCTACTCCCCTCTCCTTTCATCTCCATCCCAGTATTCAGGGATTCCCCTGAATCTATTGTTATCCCAGCCTACAGTGCTGCTCTATCTCCTCCCCAATAGGGCTTTTGTACACGGAACATCCTTCCATCACTAGGTTCCCATGGCTCACTTCCATCCGCCAACTCTCAGTGGTATCTGTGAGGTCTTGTTTGTCACCCTGTACTATAATCTCAAGGTTACACTGTTGCTCATTTTCTATGCATGATACTTGGACATCTGCTGCCTATGTTTTGTTTCTGATGTCCTTCCCAATTATGTTCTCATTGAAATACTCTGTACTTTTTTCACTGTTGAAATTCTTTCCAGGCCCTTCTTAGTGTCATCCATGGAAACCTATTTCAGTTTTATCTAGGGTTTTTTCACCCCCTTCCCCATCTGTTCTCCATTTACAGCTCTTTTGGCCAGATGAGTTGGTCTTTGACACATTCTCTTCTGTCCTTGGAAAATGTTCTCCATTTTTAGTTAAACAGCCATCATTTCTACATTTGAAGCTATGGCCCAGAAATAATCCTGCAGCAAGCACGTCATTCGTTTTTCACATTTTTCTTCTCAACCTTTGTGGCCCTACAGACCTCCCCAAATCTCACAATATTGCAGGATGCTTCCACGGAATATTCTGACGGGTTATAACGTGGCCATCGACGGCTTTGACTAGCCTCAGCAGGTCCTGCCATATGCTAGATTCATACTCCGTGAAGATAACACCCCATTTTGCGTGGCTACGATGTGTCAATTCACAGCCCATACCTATCTGTCCCTAGGGAGTCCCCAAGACCCAGAAAGTGACTTTTCCTCCATAGCTTTATAATTTCACCTGTCTTCCTTCTCAGTGGGAAAGGATTATGAGAAAGGTGGTAGAGTAGAGTAGAAAGGAGGCTGACTCTTCTCCTTATGGCTGGGTAGGGGATAAAGAGGACATAACTAAGTGAACCCCCAAGCCTCAGTGTCTTTACCCTTCAAGTGGATAAAGACCTTACAGGGTTATTATAATGATTTACTAAGACACTTTTAGGAAAACCACTTTGCAAATGAAAAGTCATACAAACATAGGTTTGAAAAATAACCACTGGATATTTCGTTCTCACAAACCTACAGAGCACATGCAGTGTGTTCGAGAAGTTTCCCACCATTCTCGCCCCCCCGCCCCAGTCCCACATTAACTCATTTATTCCTCCTAGATGCTAGATCCTCTGCAAGGAGAAACAAAGGGAGGGGCACAACAGTTCTCAGCAGGGTCTCAGCCAGGAAGAAATGGAATTTGGGGATTCTGTCCCTTTCACGGAGGGGCTTGTATGGGGCGTCGTAGCAGAACGTGCCCTACCCACAAGCCCATCTTCTGGATTTGCTCATCTTAATACCATTGTGCACACAGGTTTTCTGGGCTTTCCAGAGGCCACCTGTATTAGTCAGCCAAAAGGGTGCTGATGCAAAGTACTGGAAATGGGTGGGCTTTTATAAAGGGCATTTATTTAGGGTAAAAGTTTGCAGTTACAAGGTCCTGAAGAGTCCAACTCAAGGTACCATAAGAGGCACTTCCTCACCCAAGGCTCCACAGTCGCAGCTTCTTCCCATCTCAGATGTAGGCTGGCATAGGGCTTGGCTCTCTTCCTGGAGCCACAGGATCCTCTCCGTATCCTCTCTGTGCATCCACTTCCGAGTTCTTGATTGAGCGGCCGTTTACACAGTCCACCAAGGGCGCAGGGACTCGACCCTGCAGGCCCTAATGACATGGCCAAATCAAAGCCCTAATCTTGATTTAATAAAGTAAAAGTGAAACCTCTGAATTTAATACAATCAAAGCTGTATCATGCCCAGAGGAACAGAGCAGTTTACAAACATAATCAATACTTCTTTTTGGAATTCATAAATAACATCAAACTGCCACACCATCTCAGCAGTGTGCAAGGATCGGCTTATTTTCTCTAACGCAGGCAGTTCAGACCTCTAGCTCTGGCAGGATCTGCTCTAAGTTCATGTCATCCGTGCACTTCAATCCATCTTTCCTCATCATGGCCATGATGGGGACAGCATGGCTTCTCAAGTTAGATTGTAGGACAATCAAAATAACAATGATAATAGCAAATAACCGTGATAATAACAGCTACAGTTCTCATGTCCTGAATAGCTGCAGTGTGTTACCTGCTCTGCTAGACTCTTTATGTACATGTCTGCTAGCCTCCTTATATATTGATATTTTTTAAAACAACTTTTTAAATATTTTACTTTTATTTTAAAATTGTTGCTCCCCTAAGGAGCAATAATAATCACTCCCGCCAAGAAATTTCAATACCACAAATATTCTGTGTATATGTCTGTATGTAAATCTATGTTTTGTACATAAAAAGAGTAAGACTTTTTCACCTTCTCCCCTAAGACTCAATTTTCACCCCCTTGGGAGTGATCTCATGCCTGTCAAGAATGCACGATATATAAGGTGTTCTGTTCTTTTCCCTTCTCCCCTTAGCTATTCCTCAAGTAATCTCTAGACTGTGTACTCACTCCCTGTGCCTATTATACAACTAATGACCCCAAGGCAAGGAGCCCTGACTAGGAGCTGAGGGCAAGGACTCCACTGGAGGAGTGCTTTGTCCACACAGAGTCCAGCCCCCGGGTCAAGCCTGGACAGGCTCCAGCTGGATGAAGTCCTGTGGTCTCTGTGAACACAGCTGTCTTTGTGCCCTTTTCCCCCAGCACCGCGAATGGGATGCTGGACATACCTCATGAGAAACCTGAGGAGGGCACTAGAAAGACAACCACAGCTTCCTACTGCCTATTGCCAGGGGTCTGCAGGGTCAGCTGCTGGGGTAAGATTTTTGTAGGTTTTTAAAAATAAACTGCAATCTCTGACGTTTCAAATGCTGCCTTCTTTTTCTGTAGTGTCAAAAGGCTAGAAAAGGTGGACTTGAGGTGAAGGTGGGTGAAAGAGAGAGGGAGAGAGAGAAGGAGAAGGAAGTAAGACTGGAAGAATAGAGAAGAGAGGCAGGGCAAGAGGGAGGAAGAGTGAGAGAGGTCAGGAAGATATACAAAGAAAAGGGAGGGAGAGAGGCTGTAGTGGGAAAAGCAAGTGCTTTGGAATCAAACAGCTGACTTGGCCACTTTGTAGCTTAGTAACCTTGGGCAAGCTGCTTAAACACTATCTCAATTTCCGGGGATAATACCTGGCTTTCAAGGTCAATGTGAAGTTTTTATGTACAATATCTGGCATATTAAAGGTCATCATTGTGTAAGCATTATTGCTATCACAGGCACGTATAGGTAGTAAGAGGGACCAGAGGCAAATGCATTTGCCAGCTGGGTTTTCCTATCTTACAAAGGATTTATCTGTATCAACATTTGTGGGCTCAGCCACAATGCATTCTGGGACCTCAGAGTCAAAGACTGAGTGGGAGAGGACACTTTCATTTTTCCAGTACCTCTTTTCCACATACAAGTTTTGAAACAACTGAAAAATAAAGGAGTCAGGAGACGGATTAAAAAATATGGTCCTCATTACTGGTCAGTGCTACTTTGGAGAACATAGCTTCCATCTGGGCCAGTGCAGCTCCTAACGCTGAACTCCAGGGTTTATCCATCAGCCTCGGACAACACCAGAACCCCGCGTGGAGAAAGATGCTTCCCTGTGGGTAGCTCCCAAGAGAAGCAAAGGAGGCAGGAGCTAGGCTAGGCATGCCCTTTCTTCTGCCAAACTCACCTCCCCAGGGAAGAATGTGTGAGGAGCAGAAGAGGCCAGGTGCATTATGCTTGCTGATAGAGGTCCTTTCAAGCGGACCAGACAGATCAAGAGTGAGTTAGGGAGAAACAGTTGTGGCTCAAGCGAGTGGGCTCCCGTCTACCATATGGGAGGTCCAGGGTTCAATTCCCGAGGCCTGCTGGTGCAAGGCAAGCTGGCCCGCTTGGCAAGCTGGCCCGAGGGGAGAGCTGGCCCACGCAGAGAGCTGGCCCACGCAGAGAGCTGGCCCGCACAGACAGCTGGCGCAGCAAGATGACGCAACAGAAAGAGACACAGAGAAGAGACAATAAGAGACACAGCAGACCAGGAAACTGAGGTGGCTCAAGAGATTGAGTGCCTCTCTCCCACTCTGGAAGGTCCCAGGATTGGTTCCCAGTGCCGCATAAAGAGAAGACAAGTAGACAAAGAAGAACACACAGAGAGAAGACAGAGAGCGCAAAGCATTGGGGGAGGGGTATAAATAAAAAAAAATCTTAAAAAAAAAAAAGAATGAGTTAGGGGTGAGCCTCCCACCCTCTAACGTGCTCAGAGTCAGGAACAGGTGAGCAGAGCAGAGTGAGACTGTAGAACTGGCCCCAGAATGGAGGAAGGGCTACGCTGGAGTGCTGGGAAATGTTTAACAATCAACTCTCCAGAAAAAAAAATATATATTTTGCTAAATTTATACATTTTATTGATATTGGAAATGTGTAGCACACAATTTATAAATAATAATAAAATATGTAATATTCTTTATTATTTTAAATTCTACATATTTGATTGATTCTCATAGAATGCTTTAATTGATTTTTGCCAAATTCTCATACCCATAGCCAATCTAGGGTTGCAATTCATCCATGATTTGACAAATGGAGTAATTTTCACCATACAGATAGTGATAGATGTAAATAACCTCAAGGCATAGACAATAGTAAAATGAAGTAAGATAATTAAGAAGTGAAAAGCTTTTAGTATTTATTACCCATTTTTTTTTCCTAGGAGGTACAGGAGATTGAACCCAGGACCTTGTACATGGGAAGCAGGTGCTCAACCACTGAGGTACACTAGTTCCCCTTACCTTTTTTAAAAAAATTATTTATTCATCTATCTATTTCTTGCGACCCCCCCCCCCATTGTTTTGCACTTGCTGTCTGCTCTCTGTGTGTTCTTCTGTGTCTGCTTGTCTTCTCTTTAGGCAGCACCAGGAACCAATCCTGGGACCTTCCGGAGTGGGAGAGAGACACTCAATCTCTTGAGCCACCTCACCTCCCTGTCTGCTGTGTCTCTTATTGACTCTCCTCTGTGTCTCTTTTTGTTGTGTCATCTTGCTGCACCAGCTCTCTGTGTAGACCAGCACTCCTGCGCAGGCCAGCACTCCATGTGGGTCAGCTTGCCTTCACCAGGAGGCTTCAGGAATTGAACCCTGGACCTCCCATATGGTAGACGGGAGCCTAATTGCTTAAGCCACATCCGCTTCCCTTACCTTTTTTTTTTTTTTTTCGGTTGCTTAACACAATAAAAGTTTATGTTTAATTTCTGTGAAGTCCAATGAAGTCACTGCTGCAGAGGAAGAGAGGATGGAAGAGGCACTTGGGCCTTAACTGAGGGCCTGGATGTGCCACATGTCAATTCCTCTCACTGGCCATTGGCCAGAATTGGTCACATGGCTCCAACCTAGCTGCAAGGGAGGCTGGGTAATGTAGAGGAATACACAGAATGCTTGGTGCCACACCATCCTCCTTTTCTTTTCTTTTTTTTTTTAACTTTATTTTGTACATTTAATAATTGAAAACATAAGCAATAAAAAACTAAAAAGTAAACACAGATGAATAAATATATACATTTCTCAATTAAATGTAATGGATACATGTAAATTTTTTGTTGTTGTTGTTTTGTTTTTTGTTTGTTTTTTTGTTTTTTTTTTGTGTGTGAATAAAACAATATATTACACAATATATTTGGTTCATAGTAATGCATTCATACAGTATTTGTCCTTTTGTGTCTGGCTTGCTTCACTCAACATAATGTCCTCCAAGTTCATCCATGTTGCCATATGCTTTATGACTTCATTTTTTCTTACAAGTGCATAATATTCCATCGTGTGAATAGACCACAGTTTGTTTATCCATTTATCTGTTGATGGACACCTGGGTTGTTTCCAACTTTTGACAATGATGAATAATGTGGCTATGAACATTGGTGTGCAGATGTTTGTTCGTGTCACTGCTCTCAGTTCTTCTGGGTATATACCCAGTAGTGGTATTGCAGGGTCACGTGGCAAGTCTATATTCAACTTCTTTAGGAACTGCCAAACAGTCCTCCATAGTGGTTGTACCATTCTGCATTCCCACCAACAGTGAAGAAGTGTTCCTATCTCTCCACATCCTCTCCAACACTTGTAGTTCTCTGTCTTTTTAATAGTGGCCATTCTGATAGGTGTGAAATGATATCTCATTGTAGTTTTGATTTGCATTTCCCTACTCATGAGTGATGTTGAGCATGTCTTCATGTGTTTTTTTGTCATTTGTATTTCTTCTTCAGAGAAATGTCTATTCAAGTCTTTGGCCCATTTTTTAATTGGGTCATTTGTCTTTTTATTGTTGAGCTGTAACATCTCTTTATATATCCTGGATATTAAACCCTTATCAGATATGTGATTTCCAAATATTTTTTCCCATTGAGTCGGCTGCCTTTTCACCCTTCTGACAAAGTCCTGTGAGGTGCAAAAGTGTTTAATTTTGAGGAGGTCCCATTTATCTACTTTTTCTTTTGTTGCACGTGCTTTGGGTGTGAAGTCCAAGAAACCACCACCTACTACAAGGTCTTGAAGATGTTTCTCTACATTTTCTTCTAGTAGTTTTATGGTCCTGGCTTTTATATTTAGATCTTTGATCCATTTTGAGTTGATTCTTGTATAGGGGGTGAGATAGGGGTCCTCTTTCATTCTTTTGGTTATAGATATCCAGTTCTCCCAACACCATTTGTTGAAGAGACTGTTTTTTCCCATCAGCGTGGGTTTAGTAGGTTTGTCAAAAACCAGTTGACTGTATAGGTGAGGGTTTATTTCTGGATTCTCAATTCTATTCCACTGATCGATATGTCTATCTTTATGCCAGTACCATGCTGTTTTGACCACTGTAGCTTTGTAATATGTTTCAAGGTCAGGCAGTGAAATTCCTCCCACATTGCTCTTCTTTTTTACAATACTTTTGGCTATTCGGTTGCACTTACCCTTCCAGATGAATTTGGTAATTGTCTTCTCTAATTCGGTAAAGTAAGCTGTTGGGATTTTGATTGGTATTGCATTGAATCTATAAATCAGTTTGGGCAAGATTGACATCTTCACGATATTTATTCTTCCAATCCATGAACACAGAATGTCTTTCCATTTGTTTAGGTCTTTTAAAATTTCTTTTAGCATTGTTTTGTAGTTTTCTGCATATAGGTCCTGTACTTCCTTGGTTAAATTAACTCCTAGGTATTTGAGTCTTTTTGTTGCTATTGAAAATGGAAGTTTCCTCCTGATTTCCTCCTCAGATTGTTCAGTACTAGTGTACAAAAACATTACTGATTTTTGCGTGTTGATCTTATATCCTGCCACTTTGCTGAACTCATTTATTAGTTCAAGTAGCTTTGTTGTGGATACTTCAGGATTTTCTAAATACAGGATCATGTCATCCGCAAACAGTGAGAGTTTTACTTCCTCTTTTCCTGTTTGGATGCCTTTAATTTTTTTGTCTTGTCTAATTGCCCTAGCTAGAACTTCTAGTACAATGTTGAATAACAATGGTGACAGTGGGCATCCTTGTCTTGTTCCTGATCTTAGGGGGAAAGCTTTCAACCTTTTCCCATTGAGTATGATGTTGGCTGTGGATTTTTCATATATGCCTTTTATCATATTGAGGAATTTTCCTTTTATTCCTATCTTTTGAAGTATTTTTATCAAAAAAGGATGTTGGATTTTGTCGAATGCCTTTTCTGCATCTATTGAGATGATCATGTGGTTTTTTTTCCTTCAACTTGTTAATGTGGTGTATTACATTGATTGATTTTCTTATGTTGAACCAGCCTTGCATACCAGGAATAAATCCCACTTGGTCATGATGTATAAGTCTTTTGATATGCTGTTGGATTCGATTTGTAAGTATTTTGTTGAGAATTTTTGCATCTATGTTCATGAGTGAGATTGGTCTGTAATTTTCTTTCCTTGTGGAATCTTTATCTGGCTTTGGTATTAGGGTGATGTTGGCTTCATAAAATGTGTTGGGTAATTTTCCCTCCTCTTCAATTTTTTGGAAGAGTTTAAACAGGATTGGTGTTAATTCTTTTAGAAATGCTTGGTAGAACTCACCTGTGAAGCCATCTGGTCCTGGACTTTTCTTTGCTGGGAGATTTTTGATTACGGATTCACTCTCCTTAATTGTGATTGGTTTGTTAAGTTCTTGTATTTCTTGTTGTGTCAGTGTAGGTTGGTTATGAGTTTCTAGAAATTTGTCCATTTCATCCAGGTTGTCTAGTTTGTTGGCATATAGTTTCTCATAATATCCTCTTATGATTCTTTTTATTTCTGTGAGGTCATTTGTAATTTCCCCCCTTTCTTTTCTGATTGCATTTATTTGCATCTTCTCTCTTTTTTTCTTTGTTAGTCTAGCGAGGGGTTTGTCAATTTTATTGATCTTCTCAAAGAACCAGCTTTTGGTTTTGTTGATTTTCTCTATTGCTTTTTTGTTCTCATTTTCATTTATTTCCGCTCTAATCTTTATTATTTCTTTCCTTCTTTTTGCTTTGGGATTGGTTTACTGTTCTTTCTCTAGTTTCTCAAGTTGTTCAGTTAAATCTTTGAGTTTAGCTCTTTCTTGTTTCTTAATATAGGCATTTAGGGCTATAAATTTCCCTCTCAAGACTGCCTTTGCTGTATCCCATAAGTTTTGATATGTTGTGTTCTCATTTTCATTTGTCTCAATATATTTACTGATTTCACTTGCAATTTCTTCTTTGATCCACTGAATATTTAGGAGTGTGTTGTTCAGGCTCCACACATTTGCAAATTTCCTTTTTTCCTGTCTGTTATTGATTTCTAGTTTCATTCCATTATGATCTGAGAAGGTGCTTTGTATAATTTCAATCTTTTTATATTTATTGAGAGCTGTATTGTGACCTAACATGTGGTCTATCCTGGCGAAAGATCCATGGGCACTTGAGAAGAATGTATAATCTGCTGAGTTTGGATGCAGTGTTCTGTATATGTCTGTTAGGTCTAACTTGTTTATCATATTGTTCAAGTTCTCTTTTTCCTTGTTGATCTTCTGTCTAGTTGTTCTATCTAATGATGTGAGAGGGGTGTTGAAGTCCCCGACGATTATTGTAGAATTGTCTATTTCTCCCTTCAGTTTTGCCAGAGTTTGTCTCATATATTTTGGGGCACCCTGGTTAGGTTCGTAGATATTTATGACTGTTATATCTTCCTGGAGGATCGTCCCTTTTATTAATATATAATGGCCTTCCGCATCTCTTATCACTTTTTTGCATTTGAAGTCTGTTTTGTCTGATATGAGTATAGCTACCCCTGCTCTTTTCTGTTTACTATTCGCGTGGAGTATCTTTTTCCAACCTTTTTCTTTCAGCCGGCTTGTATCCTTGTGTCTGAGATGAGTTTCTTGTAAGCAGCATATGGATGGCTCATGTTTTTTTATCCATTCTGTCAGCCTGTATCTTTTGACTGGGGAATTTAATCCATTCACATTCAATGATATTACTGTAAATGCACTATTTTTTTCCTCCATTTTATTCTTTAGTTTTCATATGTCATCTTATTTTTGTCTTTCTTTTTACTCTTTTGGTTATCCTTTCTGCTTTTCTTTCTTCTATACTCTCCTCCAAGCCTCTCTCTCCTGTCTTTTTCTTTCAGGTTCTAAGGCTTCCTTTAATATTTTCTGCAAAGGTGGATTCTTTTTTGCAAACTCTCTTAGTTTCTGTTTGTTTGTGAATACTTTATATTCACCTTCATATTTGAAGGACAGTTTTGGTGGGTAAAGAATTCTCGGCTGGCAGTTTTTCTCTTTCAGTTTCCTAATTGTCTCATACCACTGTCTTCTCGCCTCCATGATTTCTGAAGAGAAATCTGCACTAAGTCTTACTGGACGTCCTTTGTACCTGATCATTTGCTTCTCTCTTGCTGCTCTGAGAATTTTCTCTTTATCTTTTACATTTGACATTCTGAATAATATGTGTCTTGGCGTAGGTCTATTTGGATTTATTCTTATTGGGGTACGGTGTGCTTCTTGGACATATAAGTTCATTTCTTTTGTGAGAGTTGGGAAATTTTCAGCTATTATTTCCTCAAATACTCTTTCTGCCCCTTTTCCTTTCTCTTCTCCTTCTGGAACTCCCATGACACATATGTTCTTGCGTTTTGTGTTGTCATTCCACTCTCTGAGCCCCTGCTCAATTTTTTCCATTCTTTTCTCTCTCTGTTCTTTTCTCTCTTCAATTTTAGCTGCTCTGTCTTCAGTATCACTTATTCTTTCTTCTATCATTTCGAGTCTGCTGTTGTATGCCTCAAATGTATTTTTTACTTCACCTATTGTGTCTTTCATTCCCATGAACTCCGTTACTTTTCTGTTCATGATTTCAAATTCTTCTTTACGTTCGCGCAATGACTTCTTGATGTCATTGATCTCTTTAACTATATTCTCTTTCATCTCATTAATTTTCTTTTGGAAATGTGTGCTCATCTCACTGATTAGTTCTCTCAAATTCTGCATCTCTTCTGGGACTTTGCTGTATTCCTTTTCTTGGGCCATGTCTTCTATTTTCTTAGTATGGCCCGTAATTTTTGTTGGTGCTTAGGCATCTGGTTAGTTTGTATTTTACTTAGATGCTCTATCTCTTTCTCTTTTATGGGGTTTTAGTGGCAGGAGGCTGTGAGTTACCACCGCTCTTTGATTTTTGGCTCAACCTTGATTGTTAGGATTGTTCTGCTTGTTGCTCCAAACAGGGCACTGGTCCCAGTAATTGGTTGTAGAGTCGTTTCCTAGGGCCTTGGGCAGGGAGGCTATAGATGCCAGGAAAAGACTCTCTTATTAATTTTCTTATGTCTACTTCCTTGGTCTGCCAGGAAATGGCGTTTGTTGGCAGCTCTCAATTCAATGCCTGGTTGGAGCGTATTTGTTGTGACACAGACCAGATCAATGTGGTAGAGCGTCCTGTCTGGGGGCTAGGAGCCCTGTGATTCAAACTTTCTGAGACAGTTCTCCAGACTTTTCTGGTAGTGCCCCCCTTTTCCCAGCTAGGAAATATTTCCACTCCCTCCTAAATCCTCAACAATCAGTCCCTGTTAGTAGAGGAGGAGATTGGGAGGTTTGTATATCTTTAGCCCCTTGCAGGCTCCAAGGCAAACAATGGCGCAGCCCCACCCAGCCTGGAAGGGCTGTCAGGACAGGGCAGACCAAACCTGGGAGTCCAAAGCAGGGTCAGCCCCAGGCTCTCTCTCCCCTCTCCCATGGTGTCCTCAACAATTAGTCCAGGCTAGAAGAGAGGGAGGTTGCGAGGATCTGATTTCTCCAGTCCTTTCCAGGCTCCCAGGGCAAACCGCCGTGTGGAAGGGTCTGTGGGGCTCTGCAGCCCAAATTTCAGGTCCGAACCTGAGTCCGCCTAAGGCTGTGTCCCTCTCTCTCCCCTTTCCGGGAGTGGCAGATCCCTGAAGCCCCCTTTGTCTGTGGTCGCAGGCCCAGGGGCCCGAGAATTCTGAAGAGTGTGGGGGAGGGTGCCAGCAGCAGCAGAAGCTGCTACTTGTAACTCACAGTTCTGTAGTCCCGATTTCCCTCTTCTGTCCCTCTCTCCTCTGGGTGGTGTGCAGCCTTCACCTGCTGACCTAAACCCTAGAAGATCTTTTTCGGGGCTGTTTCAGCTTGTCCTCTAGCTATTTTTCTGGAGAAGAGATTCCCGTGTCTTACTAGTCCGCCATCTTCCCGGAAGTCTCCCCTTACCTTTGTTTTTAATGTCAATTATTTGATTGTAAATTTATATAGCTAAATTTTTAATCATGGATGTCTGTTTAACAATCCAACTTGCAAAAGTCCTTAAAATTTATCAAATCAGTTCTGCTCTAGCACAGGACTGAGGGTTTACGTCACACACCTAATCACATCGTTTTTAGGTGATGCAAAGTGCAGTTCAGCGGGACCCCAGGAGACAGCAGGCTGCAGATCTCGCTGCGAGAGGAATAGCATCCAGCAGGGGGCAGTGTGCTTCCAGGTGGTCTGGTAAGTAGAGAGCTAGATCTGAATAAGGAGAGGGGCCACCTCTCTGGGCAAAAGGCTGACTGGGACTCTGGATGTGGACCTTGGAAGCAGCCAGGAAACTAGGACAGACACCCTACGGTGTTGTTGGAAAAGGGGTGAGGGGAGGAGCCTCTGCTCCCTGCACCCAGCTGATGGCAGGACTAGGCATCAGGAACCAACCCAGACCCCACTCTCTGGTGTAGTGGAGACTCTTTCAGACACATAATGAACTTGGGCTCAGGAATTCGGTGGGACAGAATCCAGTTACTCAACACGAGGCTCAGAGCCTGCAGTTGAGAGGGCAGGGCGGGGAGTCTAACCTAGAGGCAAGGCAGAACTTCCAATGCAGTTAAATAGCTGGGAGCGCTGGAGGCCACCTGAACCCGGTCATCTAGTCTGCAAACTGCTCTCTGTCCTGCACACATGCCCGGTGGTGACAAGCAGGAGCAAGTTACATGGCAGAGCACACTCACGAACGGAGACTCTGATTTGATAAGTGCTGTTTATTTTAATTTATCCTAATTCCATTTTGTATGCTTACAGTTGCTTTCGGAAATGCTAGCTTAAGGCTTAAATGCCCCGCTTAGAAGTCTGAAAATATAAGGTCTAAGTGATTTACTTTTTCCCACTCCAGGGTGTTTAAGGTAAATCCAGCTACATTAACAGAGAGAAACAAAAGCGGTGCCAGAGGCAATCACATTTTCTTGTTAATTTAGGCACAGTGGTCCTTAAAACTTTTCTAAACTATCCAAATCATTCATATTAGAAAGAGTCTTGTTTGTTTCTCTGGACTCTGCTGAGAGGAGATTCAGCTTCCTTCCCTGTTTTGTTTATGACAGTCTGGCTTTGTGAAAGTCCCTGTCTCTTGGCTTGCACCAGGCATGAATGATCAGACTCCCAGGCCACAGGGTAAAAGCGGCTTCAGGACTGACGTACTGGCCTTAGGGTAATAGAAAACCAACGAATTTATGTTGAGACAATGTATGACTTCATCTCAAAGTATTATTTTTAATAGTTTAGGAACTGTTAAAGTCAGAGGTATATTAGAAATAGTAAATTTGGGGCATTAATTTCCAGCATAAAGTAGTTCAAGTTGTCAAATTATTTCCTTAAAAAAACTATATTATGTTTGTATTTAAAAAAGAAACAATCACATTTTGAGGTAGGAGAATAGAGAACTTAGGGCATGTAGAGAATCACGTATTTAGGAACCTGAGGCATGTGGAGAGTCACATGCCTAGAGACCTCAGGCAGGTGGAGGGTCACATATCTAGAGACCCGTACGGTACGAACGGAAAGAACAGCAACTGACAACAGGTTATGAGATTTCAGGGAAAAACACCCACTTGCAAGAGATAGAAGCCTAAGGCTGGCAAATGACTGATCTAGTAACGCCCTTACCCAAGGACTTATAAGATGTCAGCTAACAACCCCTCTAGGTAGCTCTCTGCTCAGAGGCCATCCATGTGCTTCTCAGCACTTGCCCCACCCACTTGCTCCCACTTTCCATCAACACTGTTCAATAAACTGTCATAGCATTTCATCTCTAAATATTTAACTTTTGGAGGTGGATGTGGCTCAGGAGACTGGGCTCCCGCCTACCACATGGGAGGTCGCTGGTTCGGATCCCAGTGCCTCCTAAAGAAGAAAGCGAGTTGGCGCAATGGGTAGGCGTGGCAAGGGGACACAAGAGACACAAGAAGAAAAAAACATAATGAGAGACACAACAAAGCAGGCAGCAGAGGTTCTCGGTGCCTCCTAAAGAAGACAATGAGCTTATGCAACAAGTTGAAGCAACAAGAGACACAGGGAAGAAAAACATAATGAGAAACACAACAAAGCAGGGAACGGAGGTGGCTCAAGCGATTAGGCACCTCCCTCCCACATCAGAGGTCCTGGATTCGGTTCTCAGTACCTCCTAAAGAAACAAGAAGATAAACAGAGACAGCAAGTGAAAAAACAACAAGGGGCTGGGGAGAAATAAATAAATAAAATAAATCTAAAAAATAAAATAGAATACCATTATCACACTTAAGAATACTTATTAAAAATTCTAGAGTATCATTCAATAACTGGTAAGTTTTCAAATTTCTTCCATTTTCTCACATGTGCCTGTGTGTGTACACATGTGTGTGTATGTGTGTGTTTGGAATTAAAAGGGCAATACAATATATTACAGTTGGTTTATTTGTCTAATTCTCTGTTAATCTAGAGATTGTTCATCCATCTTTTTTTTTCCCACAATTTATTTAAGATATAATGTAACACAAACATTTCCCAATCATTCTTCCTGTCTTCATAATATTTTGTTACATGGATATACCATAGTTCATTTCCATAATCCCCTATTGTTGGATAATTAAGTTGTTTCCAATATTTCCTTAGTACTCAATCTACTGCAATAAACCCTCCAGTATATCCATCTTTGGACACTTGCTTTTTTTCTTTTAAGAAAAATTAGTAATACAGAATTGCCATTCAAAGAATCTCTCTCTTCCTCCCTTCCTCCTCAATGTTCCCAATGGTTTTCTTTACTTCTAAAGTAAAAGTATGAACTAGCTTTTTAAAAAGCAGTTTTATTGAGATATATTCACATACCATAAAATCCGTCTAACATGTACATTCAGTGGTTGTTGGTATAACCACAGAGGAACTAGCTTTTGAATTGATTTTGGTTTAAATTCTCCAATTTGAGAATTCCCACAATAAATATTGAAACCATTTCTTGAAATGCCAGTAAGGGTCAGGATTTGGTAAAGGGCGTCTCTCATTGCAGAAGGGTCAGGAAGAGATTTATGACAACATGACTATCGCAGGTGTTCATAGTCACGCAGCAGGTTGAACTGGAAATTATTTTACATCCTCAATGATCTACCTCTCGGGCTTGATGAGTCAGTTTCGTTGAGCTGGAAAAAAATGTCACCCTCTTTTACATGATTGATGAAAACCCTGAGCGTGTAAAGGGCATGTCTTAGAAAACGTGTCCATTCCTTCTGGGATGACTGTTCTCAAACTGTCAGGCTAAAGAAAGTCTGTAGGAAATGTGTAGGGTGTTATTGTACAGGAGAAGTTTCCATGACTTCTTCTGAAAGCCTCTTAGGAATCCATTGTGGGATTGGGTGAGTGGGGGGAGAGATTTATTAGGTCATGAACTGGTAAATGTTGAAGCTGGGTGAGGGTTCATCCTCCTATTCTCCCTACTTTTGTATATGTTTGAGAAATTCATGCCCATAATTAAAATTTAGAAAAGTCTCTCAGAGCTAGCTAGCCAACCCATGGCTTTCTGCCCCTGGCGGCATTTCGGTGCTTTTAAAGTGATAACAAGCCCTTGGAGGGATCTCAAAGGATATTCCACACTAGCATGGACTACCAGTCACTTTTATTTAATGCAATAAATGAATCATATAGGACTAGTTAAAAGGGGTAATTATTGCAGCCTTTTGTCAATGATGCTGGAAGATTCTTGTACCTTGTACCCTTTCTCAAGGAAACCACTGCTGCATTGCAATTTTTTAAAAAATTGTTGCAATTAGGAAATTCTACCTTTTGTACAGCTAGGAATACAAAAGGCTCTGAAAGCACTTATGATGAACCAAACTGGGATTCATGAAAGAACAACATTGATTTTTTTTTTTTTTCTTTTCTCTCATCCTTCTTTAGAAAGTCAGAGATGCTTAAGGCCCTGTGATGGTTAAGCCTGCTGTATGGAATTTGTACTTGTCCACTCTTACAGTGGTGTGAGCCATTTCCTATTAAAAATCTCATAATATTTACATTATATATCAGTTCTGTTTCTATAGAGAACCCTCAGAGTAATTGTACATGGTAAACCATTTATTCAGAGTGGACCTAGAAAGTCAGGTGTCTAAAATTTTAATTGTGGAAAATTCCCATGTCTTGGTGGAATAAATTTTGGATGTGTAGAATGCCTACATTTATTATAGAGATATTTAACTGATTAGATGCCTGCTCATCTAATGGTGATTCTTCAAAATAGACAGAGAAGAGGGAGTCAGGACCACTAGCAAGCAGATGACTGATCTTTTTGTTCCTACACCCTGACGATGAAACTAGAAAGGTATCCTTGAAGGTTATCCCTTAATTGCCATAAATTAGGACTTGATTATAAAAGACCTCATTTCATAAAATAATAAATATCTTATCCCTGCAAAGGATTCCTCATTTTATGCGTAAGGAAAGAAAAGATGAGCGAGGCTTATAAAAATCAAGGTTAGACTGAAATCATAGTTTTGCTTTGATTTGGTTACATAAAGTGGCAAAATCCAAAATGCTTACTGGTGACTTCCTTCCTAAAATGAGAAAACATTTTAGATTGTCTGCGAAGAAATGCATTCTCTTCTGCCTGCCATCAACAATGACTGCTTGCGTCTCACTGATACCAAAGTACCATTTCCATCTAGAATTTGTTTAGAATTGAGTTATAATTCAATGGTGAACTGAAGACAGCTTGTATCAACTCAAGAGAGCCAATCTCCATGGCTCTTCCCAACTCCCCATTCTGTGACATCATGCTGGTGGCTTGAAATCAGACATGGTAGGAGTATTTACACCACAGAAACTGGCAAAGACGACAACCAGGACTTCAAACGTTTTTTTTTTTTTTTCCGGTCTGGAGAACCAGTTTGCCTAACCACTGCTGGCTGGACGCTTGACGCTTACTAGTCAAGACCTAACATTTGTGGTTCCGACCTGCTTTTAAGTGGTGACCCTGAAGGCGCACTACATTCTGCTAAGGCACAGCTAAGCTTAACTCTGCCACTGTGTGCACTGGCCCCTCTCTTAAGCTTTGTCTTGGGTCATCCTTTTACTTTCTCACCGTTCTTTGGACACAGACATTCTTTCACTCCCTGGAAATGCCCTTGCTCCTTTCCACCCCCAGCCTTACCACATACTCTTCTCTCTGCACCCCAGCCCACGTGCTCCGACTTAACACCTGCATAGCCTTCAGCGCAGAGCTGAGTTCTCCCTTCCCTAGGGAAGCATTCCCTGGCTCCGAGTCTGGGCCAGGCTTTCGCAGCACTCTGGACCTTTGTTTTGGAAAACCCATCATAGTTTCTCACTGTCTACCTATGATGATTCCACTCCAGGCTGCTCCTTACCTGGACCGTCCCTTCCATGGGAGGCAGTGCTGTGCTCGCTTTTGTTCCTTGTGGTTTCCTAGAGAGTAATTAGTGTAGGGTCTTTAAAACAGTGTGCATTTAGAAACCATTTCGAAGATTCAGAAAAAGTAGAGCATAACACACCCGTGCACTCACCGACTAGTTTTAATACATCTCAACATTTTGCCACAATTGCTTCAAATATTTTTACAGACAAAAGCATTGGCCTTATAATTAAAGCCCTTTGTGAATTCCTCCCAACCCCTCAGACTTCTTTCTTCTCCAGAGATAACCCTTTTCCTAAAGTTAGTCCCGCCTTTACAAGAACAAGCCATGATTTGCACGGGAACTTCCATCTAAATGTGTATTTAGAGATGTTACTCAGCTTCGCCAGCATGTACGGGTAGCCAACCCTCGTCTATGAGGTGCGAAAACAGAGAGCTGATTTAGAGAGATGTTGGAAGTGAGCAAAAGACGCTTACTAATGAGAATTTAGCAACAGCATGCTCCTTTGAGAACGGATGCCCTGTTTGGTTCAGGATTTCCCAATATGTAATGTGAATCGTTTTACACTGTGTTGGAAGTTGTTTAGGTTCTGGCATTAGCTTGAGTTTCAGACACTTGAGGCCCTGTTACTCTGACGTGACGTGGTGGAGAAGAGTGTGGGTCTGTGGGTGGAGTCTCTTAGCTAGCGCGGGGTGATCCCAGAAGCAGCGGCGTGGGCGCCACCAGGGAACAGCAATCTGTGTGTTCAACAAGCCTCTGGGTGCTTCTGGGGCACGCTAAAGTTTGAGACCCCTGACCTAGGGTAAGGAGCTTAAGCTCTCTAAGCCTCAGTTTACTTATCTGTAAAATAGGAATGATAATAATAGTATTTTCAGTCACAGGGTCTTGGTGAAGATAATATTAGTTAACATTTATTGAGCACTTAGTGCCAGGAACTGTTCTCAGCACTTCCCATGTTTTAGCTCATTTAACCCTTGAATTAATTTAATCATAAATATTAGAAGAGTGCTGAGCACATAGTAAACATTCAGTAACTTAGTATGTATTATTATGATGACCTTTTTGAATTGTAAAGATTAATTGAGATGATATATGTAAGTGCTTAGCACAACATCCAACAGACAGTATGTGCATAATGAGTATTAAGTATTACATATAAAACTATTTGTCTAATGGGTAAAAAGTTACGTCAATCCTTACGGGAAGGGAGACCTTCTAGCCCAAACAGGGAACTGAGTGGGAAATTCCCAATTGAAAAGAAGGCCATTATAGAAAAAATGTTCAGATCACATTTCAGTCTTTCTCTTCCTGATTTGTCATAAGGCAAGGAAGCCAAAAAGAGCTCTTTGAACTAACTGGAAGGACCAAAGAGGTAACTAACTGCTCTCTAATTAAGCTGGTAATAGCTGCCCTCTACTGGAGAGATCAGAAACCAGAGAGACACTGCCTGCCAGGACTTCGGAAGATGGTTCCTCTCCATGATGAGGACCTTGATGCTTTTGACCCTAAGAAGACGCTTCAGAAGAGTTAGCTATGTCTGCTCGGGCCCACGAGAAAGCAGTGGAAGGTCCAGGTGGAGGGAGAACAGTTACAGGTTCTGCAGAGAAGTGCTAACACATATTTGGGCTTCGGTATTTGTTTTAAAATCTGGCTCTGAATTGTGTCTTCTAAAATAAAAAACCACTAGCAATTGCTCTGCAGTTTTATGCAAGGAGTTCTTCTCTACTGGAAAAGGATTATTGCATGGGAAATTGTATTCTACCTTGTCTTTTATGAATGGGAAGCCCAAGGGTTGAAGTCTTTCCCATTCTCACTCTCTTCCCCAGCTGAATCCATAGCTCCCTCTTTGTACCCCTGTGGTAGGTTGAATTGAGTCACCCCAAAAAGACATGTTCAAGTCCTAATGCCAGTACCTGGGAATGCAACCTTATTTGGAAATAGGGTCTTTGCAGATGCAATTAGTTAAGAGGAGGTCATAGTGGATTAGGGTGGCCCCTAAAACAATAAGACAGGTGTCCTGATAAGAAGAGAGGAATTCAGACACGGATAGACACAGCAGGAGAAGATGGTCATGTGAAAACGGCAGTGGAGATTGGAGTGGTGCTGGCACAAGCCAAGGAACATGAAGAGACAAGGGACGATTCTTCCTTAGAGCCCCTGAAGGGAATAGGCCCTGCTGCACCTTCATTTTGGATTTCTAGCCAGCCTCGAGAACTGTTGGAAAGTAAATTTCCATTGTTTTGAGCAATACAGTTTGTGGCAACTTGTTATGCCCACCCTAGGAAACAAATAAATCCTTCAAAACACTACTGCCTCCTTTTAGGGCATCTCGTACACTTGGAAATGCTTATCTTTTTCTTGATCTAGATTAGTGCTGTCTGATAGAAATACTATATGAGCCACATATGTAATTTAAAATTTTCTAGTAGCCACTTTAAAAAAGGTGAAAAGGGAGCGGATGTGGCTCAAGCAATTGGACACCTGCCTTCCACATGGGAGGTCCCAGGTTCGGTTCCTGGTGCCTCCTAAAGAAGACGAGCAATGCAGTGAGCTGACCTGAAGGGCTAGCATGACGAGATGACACACGAGATGTAGCAATGAGATGATGCAACGAGGAAACATAACAAGGAGATACAACAAGAGACACAACAAGCAGGGAGTGGATATGGGTCAAGCAGTTTGATGCCTGCCTTCCACATGGGAGGTCCCAAGTTTGGTTCCTGGTACCTTCTATAAGAAGATGAGCAGACACAGAGAGCAGACAGCAGCAAGTACAAAAACGAGGGGAGGGGGAGAAATAAATAAATCTTTAAAAAAAAAAGTGAAAAAGAGCAGGTGAAATTGATTTTACTATATGTTCTTTAACCCAATATACCCAGAACTAATGGGTATATCACTTCAACATGTAATAATATAAGACACATTAATGAGATATTTAAAAGTCTTTATTCATACTCATTCATTGAAACCCAATGTATATTTTACACTTAAAGCACATTGAAATTCGGCTTAGCCACGTTTCGAGTGCTCCATGGCCACATGTGGCTCCAGTATTGGACAGCACAGGTCTAGAGGATGAGTAACTCCAGGGCAGTATCTAATCCATCTTGGCACTGACAGTGCTTTGTGAAATGCCCAGAACATATGTGCCGTCCTAAAAGTAAATGCGGCAGGCAGAATTCAAGGGTCGCCTCCAATGACCCTTCCTGGTGTATTAGATTCCTAGGACTGCTGTAACAAATGACCAGAAACTGGGTGGCTTAGAAACAGCAGAAATGGATTCCCTCACAGTTCTGGAAGCTAGGAACCCTACATCAAGGTGTTAGCAGGGTCATGCTTCTTTGGAAGAATCCTTCCTTGCTTCTTCCAAGTTTTGGTGGCTGGTGGCAACCCTATTTCTGCTCCACTCTAATCTCTGCCTCCATTGACACATGGCCTTCTTTCCTGAGTGTCTTCAAATCGCCTTCTCCTTATAAGGGACATCAGTCATTGGATTGAGCCCAGCCTAATCCGGGATGACCTCATCTTAACTTGATTACATCTGCAAAGACCGTATTTCTAAACAAGGTCACATTTGCCAGTACTGGGGGTGTGAATTGAATATGTCTATTTGGTAATGCAAGTAAACACACTACACTTGCCTTTGAATGTGGGTGGAACCTATGAATATAATGAGACATCACTCCCTTGGTTAGTTACATTATAAGGCAAAGGGCAAGATTATCCTGGGTGGGCCTGCTCTAATCAGATGAGTCTTTTAAAAGTATTTTCTCCAATTAGCAGCAGAGGAAGAAATCAGAGAGAAGCTTTCCTGCTGCCTGGAAGAAAGCAAACAGCCATGTAGTTAGTTACTGATGTTGGGGGTAGACTCTGGACAACTAGCAAGAAAACTGGGGCCTCACAAACTTCCAAGGTAAACGCAGCCTCAAACAAAAGTATGCTCGAGGGCCCTAGGGATGTCTGGACACCACAGGCAAGGCCCACGGTCCCGTGAAATCAACATCCCCCTGGCAGGCTCTATCTGGGAAAATAGGAAACACTATTTCCCCAGGATAACATAGTTATACTCATTTATAAATCACCAGTCATGGTTCTTCTACTTCTTTTATTTGAGCCTATAATTTTCAATTTACTTGTCAAGTTTATTTCTCGGAAACTTAAAGCCTTCAGATTGTTCCTGTGCCAGTACAGCCCAGAAACTCAGGAGATAGGCAGCCAATTCCTGCTCTCCAGCTCCTTGGACTTGTCCTGGACAAAACAAAACAATGATGATGGGTCAGCCCCAGACGGAAAAGCAGGAGTATCTTCAACTGCAAGCAAATCAACTCCATCCCTCTGCCCCATAATATCTGTGTCCCCTCTCAGCCCGAAGCAGTCAGAGCAGACATCGTCCCAGATCCCTCAAGAATGAGGAATGAACAAAAATAAGGAGGGAGGGGGCGTAATGACTGACTAAAGTGGATTTATTGTTATTGAAGCTGTTAGCTTGTGTTAATTGATTAACTTGTAACATTGGTACAAAAATGATATAAAAATATTAATAATAATAGAAAGAAAACAGGGACCTCAGTCCTACAACCACAAAGAACTGAATTCTGTCAACAACTAGTGGGCTTGGAAGAGAATCCTGAATTCCAGATGAGACTTTCAACACAGCTTCACCTTGATTTCAGTCTTGTGAGACCCTGAGCACAACTGTGCCCAGGTGTCTTAACTGCAGAACTGTGAGCTAATAAATGCATGGTGTTTTAAGCTGCCAAGTTTGTGGCAATTTGTTATACAGCAATAGAAAACGAATACAATAAACAAATGTCCTGAATCAGCCATCACCACCCACCTGGTGGCAATGCCTCTGAATTTTAGGTCTAGTCCCATAGAGGAAATATTGACCCATGAACATCAGCCTTGAAAATCAAACTGGTGTCATGGTGGTAACATTTTTATCTCAGCCATGCCAGGGTATCAGCAATCTCGGGTGTTTGAGCCATTTTCTCTTTCCCGGTGCCATTTGTATCAGAAGGAAGGGCTGAGTGAGAGCCCAAAATAATGACAAAGAAGCTGGAGATAATATTCTTTTTTCAGGAGGTACCAGGGAATGAACCCAGGATCTCATACATGGGAAGCAGCCTCTCAGCCACTGAGCTATATCTGCTCCCCAGTTAGAGTTGGTTCTTTCACTTGTTTGTTTTATGTTTTTAGGAGGTACCCAAGATCGAACCCAGGACCTCGTACATGGGAAGGAGGCACTCAACCACTGAGCTACAACCATTCCCCTGGAGATAATTGTGAGATGCTTAACCTTTAAAGCAGTGACTATTGTTAAACAGTCTAATATTGAAAACAATAACAACAAGAGAGGCTCACATCTGTTGGATTTGTGCCGTGTGCCAGGTGTATCAACCATTGCCTCACTATGTTGTCAGCACAGCCTTAGAAGGTCAATAATATTATTATCTCCATTTATGGAGCTGGAAATGAGGCTTAAGAAACAGGAGGAATTTTAGATGTGTAACCAGGAGATAATACTGATTAAGAAGGAGGAGGAAGAGGAGGTATTTTGGGGTGAAGCACTCTTCAGAACAGATTAGCTTTGTTCTTGGATGAACTCTTTCTCTTGGAGGACAGAGAGCTCTACTTCCTTTCTCTTCACAGTTTCTCTTTTTGCTCTGATTCTCCAACAGGAAGCATTTCCCAAGGGGTCCTTGACCCCTACAGTTCAGTCTTTTTCACTTTCTCAGTGAATTTTCTGACTTCTAAGCATATCTCTGGTCCCGGCTCTGAAAGGTACATCTTGAACCCCATTTTTTTTTTTTTTTTTTTTTTTTTTGAGGTACTGGGGCTGGGAATTGAACCTTGGACTTCATATGTGGGAAGTTGGTGCTCAACCGCTGAGCTACACCGGCTCCCCTGAGTTGTTTTTTTTTGTTTGGTTTGTTTTTGTTTTCAGGAAGTAGTGGGAATTGGACCCAGGATCTCATATGTGGGAAGCAGACACTCAGCCCCTTGAGCTACATCCGTTCCCCCTCATTGCTTTTTTTTCTTTCTCCCTTTGTTGAGGTACCGGGATGGGGATCGGAGACCCAACGCAGGACCCCTCATGTGGGAGGCCAGCACTCAATCACTGAGTCACATCAGCTCTCCTGAGCTGGCTCCCTGGTCCGCTTGATCACTGCTTTGCTTGTTGTTTTGCACATTGTTTGCTCATTTTATTCTGCTCATTGTTTTGCTCATGTTTTGCTTGTTGTTTGTTTGTTTTCTTTAGGAAGCACCGGGAACCAAACTCAGGACCTCCCATGTGGGAGGTGGATGCCCAACTGCTTGAGCCACACCTGTTCCCCCTCCCCCTATTGTTTTCTGAGCTCCAGCCCTCCAGGGTCATTTCCATGTGGATGTCTCACTATGCCCTCAAGCTCAGCTTGTTCAGAATGGAGTCCCTCACTATTCCCTGGAAGCAAGCTCTTCTCCCCAATACTCTGACTCTGCCAACAGTTCCACAATCACTTGCCAGTCAATAAGGCTCAAGAGCCCAAAGACTGCTCAGTCCCTTCTCACTGCCATTCCCTTTAACCCATCACCTGCCAAATCTATCTTTCCAGAATGCTCACTCTACATTCTCCAGCCTTTTCTGGGTCGTTTTTTCACCCACTGACCTTCACTTCCTTCCTTATCCAGCTTAGATCCCCTGGAGCATCAATTCACCATGTCCAGAGTCCAAATCCCCTCGTTCCTCTGTTTTTCACCATTCCTATCTGACATGAGCTGACCACACCCACCTCCTTTCTCTTCACTGGGGAGGCTGAGCAGCGCTAGAGAAATTGCTCAGAGGAAAGATAAAACTTACAACAGAGCTCTTTGATTTTTGTCAGTCCCTAGAACCTAAGTACATGGAACAGTCACCCTGTTTAAAGGGCGGGGGGTGGGGTTCAGCACTTGGTTCCCTGTGTGTTGGCTGGGCAAGCCCCCCAGCACGGGCACAGTGGAGAACGCAGACCCGGTGTCCCCTAGAGTAGGAGGACTGAAACTGGGACCAGAGCAGCATATAAGGGCACTCAGTGCCGGCCACAATCATCAGTGTGATGGGGTGTCAGGGGGGCTGATGCAGAAGGGAGATCCAGGCAGGCTCCTTGGGGGAGGCAGAAATGGGTTTCAAATCTGGTCCTGAAGTGCAGCTGGGACACAGTTTAGGCCACATCATGGAAGTTGGCAGGAACAGGGTGGGTTTGGGGGGAAAGGTGTGGGGCTGGAGCTCAGAGTGGGGACAGGTGGGGCTGTGGGTGGTCTGGCAGAGGGGAGAGCGGCGGTCTGGGCAGCTCTGGGGGCTGCTCCAAGACCTAACCAGCCATGCGGTTCTGTAATGCTGTAATGGGTTGAGGGGCCCCTGAGGACACCCCGTTTCACGCCTCAATCCAAGTGTGTCAAATACCCTGACGTCCCAGGACGTTAGAGAAGGTGGACGGAACAGCCTTCGCTCTCCTTATCTCGCACTTTCCTTCAGCTGTGAGTTCTCCGGATCTGACACTCCACCCCCATCCCTCCAGCCCTAGGAGAGCTTCAAGGGAGCACTTGAGAGGCATCCTTTGAAGCTTCGGGGACACAAGCAGGCCTGGGGAGAAAAAGTCTTTGAGTGAGAGGCTGGCTGAAGTGAATGGGTCAGCACAGCAGAGGGCTGTTAGGAAGTGACCACATTGTGCCCATCACCAGGCCAAAGCTGCATTTTTCCAGGGCCCAAATATAAAACCCACAGTTGGACTGACAGCCTGGGTTGTTTTAAAAGGAATCCTGACCAAGAGGCCTTCCTGCAGTGGGCGAGGTGGCCTCTGCAAAAAAGGGGCTGGGGTCCCACTGGATAGAGAAAGGAAGGAGTTGGTGAGTGGTCAGTATAAAGAGAGGCACTGCCTGAGACAAAGAAACTCCAGCTGGAAGAGTCTGGCAGGGGAGGGTCTGAGGGGGCCACAGATGCTCAAATGAGAGAGTAAGAAAGAGTCGGCATCTGACTAGCCCGAATCTCTCTCCTGCTTCGTCTGCTCCTGTCCTGGAGGAGCCATTGAAAGCCAAGTGGTAGGGGGTGGGGTAGGGTATGTGGAGGGGTTTGGGGAGTTGGAGGATGTAGCACTAATGGGGAAATAGAGATGAATCCCCGTTGCCTACTGCAGACCCTGCAGTCTAATGCATTTCCAAGCTTGAAGTTTGGAGTTTTATTACAACAATTCTGGGCATATTCATTTATAAACTATGGTTTGTGATTGGAGTGACTGAGATTTGTCTGAGATGAGCAGAGTCAGAACTTCCTAATATTTCATCTGAAGAGTGGGGACAGGGCTGGCCCAATAGAGAGGGTTCAAATGAGCAGTTGTTATAGCACCCAGCTGTAAACAAATACCAGATTGACTGATTTAAATGAGAGGAACTTATTGCCTCACAGTTTTGGAGGCTGAAAGTCCAAAATCAAGGTGTTGGCCCAGTCGAGCTGTCTCTGAAGTCTGTAGCTTCTGCCTCCATCACATGATCCTCTCTCTCCCAGTCTGTCTCCTACTGGGTCCAACTTTCTTCTGCTCATAAGGACTCCAGTCATATTGGCTCGATCCTTCCCGCACCCCAATTCAGTTTGGCCTCACCTTAACTAATAATGTCTTCAAAAATTTAGGAATGGGTTCACGCCCACAGGATGGGGGGGTTAGGACTTGAACATGTCTTTGTGGGGGACACAATTCAATCCATGGTGAGTGGAGAAAAAAGTTGTTTTCTCTTTGCATCCTATGAGTCCAGCTTTTTCAATGGGACCAGTAGATCAGTTATCACTGAATATGTGAATGATCTCAAGCCTCAGTTGTGTCTCCACCTTCAAACCTTGGTAATGCTGAGCATTTGTTCTGGTGGACACACTGTCACGCTCTCCTATTCTCTGCAATTCTCCTTTCTGTCTCTCTACCTTCCTTCATTTTTGATCGTCACACGCCCCCTTCCGCGCAGATGAGCTTGCCTCAGTCTCCACAGAGAAAGTGGAATCTATTCGATGGGAAGTAACTCTCCATTTCTTTGGTATTGCCAAATGGAGCTTGGAACTATATTTAAAGTATTAATTGCTAATTAGCATATATATCTTAAGTATGTAAAGAATGGCTCCACTATTTGAAAATAGTGTTTTCTATTAGGCAAGTGAACTATTTCCTCTATAGCAGGGATCCTTAGCCAGGGGTCCGTGAGCTTGAATTGAAATTCAAAAAAACATTTTTCTTGTGGGGACGTGTTGGTGTGGGTGTGATGTATTTATTAAAATAATACACAGGGGGGTGGATGTGGCTCAAATGGTTGGCTCCCATCTCCCATATGGAGGGACCTGGGTTCGATCCCCGGGACCTCCCAGTAAAATAAAGAAAAATATTGAAGTGGCGTGGTCCGCCAGGCCCCTCGAGCAGACGAGCCCCCAGGCCCTGCGAGCAGGTACACCCCTAGGCCCCGCATGTGGGTGTGCCAGACCCTGTGAGCCACACAGCAAGGTGATGACATAATAGGAGAGTGACACAAGGAAGAGCCATGACGAGATGCACCAAAATACCGGGAACTGAGGTGGCGCAGGTGGCAGAACACCTCTCTCCCACATCAGAGGTTCCCAGGATCAAATCCCAGTGAAGACGGGAGGAGAAGAATGAGAAAAGAGGGCAGGAAACAGACACAGAGAATTGCCCAGCAAATGGACACAAACAGCAAAACAACAACAACAACGGGGGGGCAGGGGAGTTTAAAATGGATAAAAAGTAAGTAAATAAATAAATCTTTTAAAAAATAAAATAAAATAATACACAGTATAGTGTGGACTTAGTAAGGAGTCTATGGTTTTCACCTGACTGGCAAAGGGGTCTGTGGAACAAAAAAGCTTAAGAACCCCTTTTCTATAATCTTATTTTCAACATTGGTTTGCTTATCAACTCCTTTTCATATAATGTAAAAATAAACTTTTAGCTCAATGTGCAATTTGGAAATTTCTTCTACTCATATTAACATCTATGAACAGATTTAAAGTCAAGTTATAATCTATATATTTATGTATTCTGTAATATATGTCCACAAGATTACCATTTGTTTGGGAAGTATTTCACAATATTTGAAATAGGGCATATAACGTCTTTGCCACTACCCTCAGAGAGCTTTAGTTGTGTCAATTACACCTTCATTTTAAAAGCAATTGGGAGCATATGTTCTCTGAGCACTTAAAAATGTTACATTTAATGTATGTAATGAGTTTTTAATTTCAGTATAACTAACAAAAATAATTGAAAAACTGAGTTCCTAATGGAAGCATGCTTCTCTATAAAAGTAATTTACATGATCATAAAGGTATTCTAAGTTCATTACAGAAAATTTGAAAAACACAGGAAAGTATAAAGAATAAAATAAAAATCAGCCATAATCACACCACCACTTCTACACCCATACTTAAAATCTTCCAGTGTCTGTTTCTCAAAATTGGTATAATCATGCACATCCATTTTAAAATCCTGCTGTTTTTCCTACTGAGTATTATATTGAGGCCATCATTTTTTCCCCTATGCCATTTAGTATTCTTCAACAATCTAGTTTTGAGGACTAAATTGTATTCCATCATATTATAATCTATTATGATTTATTATATTATTATAATATGTATTATATGTAATAGTGTAATGTATAACCTAGTTCTATTATAATTGAACAATTCCCAGCATGCTGATTTTTATAAATAGAAAAATCCATTTACTTTTTACATACTTTGCTTCTGGCATGTATTCAGTTTCTTACTCCATCATCAATAACCTTGATTTATATTGCCAAATTGCTCCAAATGTTATCATTTAGTTGATAGTTTGTAAACAATTGCAGCCTGATTTTCAATTCAGCAAAAACAAAAACCCCACTGAATCCTTTGGTGTAGACTGGTTTCTGAAATTACAGTCTCCGCTCATGGTCTCTCTTTTCCCCCCTTCACTTACTTGCCAGTCATTTGCTATTCTACTTTTTTCCTTATTGAATTCTTTTACTCCTCTCTTGATCTTGCTGCAATATGAACTTTGTTTTTATTGGATTTCTCTTTCTAAATGCTCAATACAGAAAAACCAGATATTACCTATAAGGCTTGTAGGCGTTGCCTTTGCCTGTCTTTCAAGGGTAGAGCCATCTAGCGCAGACTCACGTATACCAAGCCCCTCACACTGATGCACGGAATCAAAACGCAAAGTCCAGCAACCAGAGGCAGGAGAGAGCAGCATCCATTTGAGCTCCTAGAAAGCTTCTCACTTAAATTCTGCCTGGTATAAAAGAATTAGGCTCTTGTCCTTTTGACTTCTTTGTTTGCTGGAAGTGATAGTGATCATCTTCCCCATTTGCCATGTAAAGAAAATGAGATTAGTCTTTCTTCTTTCTTTCTCTCTTTCTTTCATTCTGTTTTTCACTGAAAGGACACTGGTAACAACAGGATTACAGTATGTGTCAAGGAATGGTTTGGTCCTGGCTTCTGTGGGCTTCGTAAACTTCAGTGGATTTTCTGAGCATTGCTTTCTGGAGGTTGGCATGTAGCCCTGAATGCAGCTAAGAAAGGGAAATCTAGGCTGATGTTCTGATAATGAGGTAACATCAGCTCCATGGTCCCCGAACCCAGTGACCCCACCCCAGGGCCATTATCTGTGCCTGCAGTTTTTCGGTGATTGCAGATCTGGAAGGCTGCCACTCTAAATGTCACCAGGCCATTCATTTATTCATCAAACCAAGACCGTGATCCAATTGTTCTTCCAATCACCAGCAAAAAAAAGGGAGAGTGATGAAATCAGTTTTTGACTACACTGCGGGAAGCAGAAACAATATTTGGGATTGGCTGTTACAGTTGCAGTTTAAGTTAATATCCCAAGAGGAGAATAGTGAATTGAGAGGAAAGTACCCTCCAAAGAAGGGAGTAGGGGTCGGGAGGTAATCCATGCTGGTATTTTCCTTTTTTAAGGTGGTTCCTCAGTCTCTATCTCTTTTTTCCATCTTAAACATTTTATTTTGAAATAATTTCAAATTTACAGGACAGTTGTACAAATAATACAAAACCCATATAGAGAACTCCAACATAACACTCCCACCCCCCAGATATATTTGCTGTATCATTCTATCATCCATCTACCTATCTATCTATCCATCCATCCATCTACCCATCTGTCTATTTTCTATATATCATTCTCCTTGAATACATAATACTTCCATGTACATTTCCTAAGAATGATATTCAATTATCTAACCACCTTAAGTACAGTTATCAAGTTCAAGAAATTTAATATTGATATAAAGCTTATGGTCTATATTCCATTTTTTCATATATCCCAATGATATCTTTTTGAGTTTTTCTACTCCACTATTAGATCCAGTCCAGGATCCTGTACTGCATTTAATTATCTTTGTCTCATTAGTTGCTCCTTTTTTTTTTTTTTTTAATTGTAGAGAGATATATACAACATGAACTTTCCCATCTCAGCCACTGCCAAGCATGCCACTCAGGGGGATGATCACACTCATGAGAGGCTGCGGCACCCTCATCACCATCCAGTACCAGAAATTTCTGATCACACCAAACAGAAGCCCTTCACCCATTACGCATTAATTCTCCATTCCCCTTACCCTGGCCCTGGTAACCTGTACCCTACTTTCTGTGTCTGTGAGAATATTCTAGCATATTCTAGCAGTGTCATTTAAGTGGTATCATATGAACTAGATAGCTCTTTAGGCTGAGGATCCAAACCATTTCTTTGGCCGCAAGGGGCTGGGTGGATATGCCTGCCATACTGGGCACTTAAGGGGGCAAAGACCAATGTTTTGTGGGAGCATATGTATGAAGGCAAAGCCAAAAACCAAGAATTTGGAGCTATGTGGGACTGAGACTAAAGGAGGGTAAATCAGCATCAAGATGCTGGGGTTGCTACTGAGAAGATGTTGCTATTCTGATTCCTAATTCTTTGTTTGTGACTAGTTTTCTTTCTCCTGTCTGCATTTTTAAGCTTGAACGGCACATTTCTGAGAACTGAGATCAATAAAGGGGTGGAATTGGGTTGGACTTTCGCTTATTTTGTGATTTTTCACTGAATCTCCCATTTAATTGTGGCACTTCCCTCCATTCTCAGCTGGGCTTCACGTTCCCAGGTCCAGACTGCTCTGTGTCAGCATCTCCAGGCAGCTTCCACCGGAGGAGGCAGAGGTGGCGGCATGGCCACTAAGGGCTGGTGAGGGGATCTGACTGACTGCTTGCTCCTCACAAAGACTTTCAATCAACTGTCCTGCTTTCGGGACCGCACGGCATCCTCGATTCCCGAGGCTTTCCAGGGATTGGTTTGCTTCTGGTTGCCTCCTCCCCTGCGTTTTGTCCCCCTTCCCTCAGGCTTGCGTCTCCATTTCCAAACTTTTGTGGCTGTCACCTGCTGTCATCTCCTTCTGTTTTCTTTGTACTTGCGGGTTTATGTTTTAATTTTTCTTTTCACTTTTACTGTCTATTTGGAAGGGGTTGGGAAGGAAAAAGCAAATGTGTGTGTTCAATTTTGCCTGTTTACCAGGAGTCAGTTTACATATTCTTTCAGTTTATTATCTCTTTAGGCATTCATGAATGTGCCTTGAACCTAGTAGGTGTTCAACATAATAAAATCAATTCCCAAGGGAATAAAGGGGGCTAAACTTGTGAAGATCGACAGAAATGTCAGACAATGGCATTATTTATCTGAATTTCTCATCCTATATTCATTCAATAGTGATTGAGCAGCACACTAAGATTTTGGTCCTGGGATGTGGATAAAATGATTACAAATCTTAGGATCTCTCCTGGAGAAATTTTTGGTGTCTCTTCCTATGACACATGGTAGCTCCATCAGAAACGTAAGTTGACCTTTTGTTATAGGCTGGACTGACAGAAAGGAGTGACTGTCTTTTCATAGAGAGAAAACTGCTGTGCAATCATCGTATTTGCCAGGAGAGGGGGAAACCTGTCAAGGGTTCCTGCTTGTCACTGGCAAGAACAGCAAGAGGCTGGGGAGACGCAAATTACTCCAGGGGTGTAGGGCTCTTCGGTCACTTTCTGAGAATTGGCTTAGCTGTATCCAGAGTCCCAAAGGAGGCTCTGAGCTTCCTCTTTGGTCCCGTGAAAGCATGCCCTTTTTACACAGAACATTTCACGATGCCAATAGGTAGTTTCTAGAGAGGGACTGGGAATTCAGCTGAGCTCTGGTTGCAGATGATTCTTTTTCATGCCTAGCTACCCAAACAAAGAGAGCGAGCCAGAAGCCAAATCCGCCCATGAACACACACAATGAGTTTGCTGCAGGGGAATGCCCTGAGCTCTGCCTGATTAAACTCCTGCCAGAGCGCCTGGGGGCAATTTCTCTAAGCCTCTGAGTCTTGGATTTTGGCAGCTCTCTTTTCTCTGCCCCCACCTTCCCCTTCCCCATGTCCTCAAATCCATTTGTGCTGTTGTTTGGAAGGGACCCAATTCATCCAGATTGGCAGCGCTGTAATTGGTATTTGACTTGCCTCTGCCTCTTTTCTCTCTGCGTCTGATCCTTCTGATAATGACAGCTTATTTTCTCCCCTTGCCAGCCGAAAACAAAAAGAAATCCTTGAAAGAGTTGTTGAGTTATATTTGAGGCTTCTGATGTACTGCGATGGAAAATAAATTCGTATTTGAAAATATTTTTTTCACTTCCACTCTCCTCTCTTCCCTCTTCCCTCAAACAGTCAACATTCCTGGGAAACATTAAAATGGAGAACTGATTTCCATCTCAGAAGGTGTTGTGACTACCGTGGCAACATCCCTGAGATCTTACATGTCAAAATGTTGATGTTCTCACTTAAGACCTTCATCTTTGCCACGTAATTGGTGCCTCCATTTGCCAGGCTCTTATTCTCAAGTGTTATTTCCTAGGATAATATTCACAAAGGTTTGGGGATCCTGGAATGAAAAGTGTTATATAAACTGAAATCATTACCCCCTGGCAAAAGGTAATCTCCACTGCACACACCACCTGGTTAAAACAACTCACATTCCCACGATGCTTTGCAGTTCAGATGAGCTTCTCACGTCTATTATTTCATGGATGCCTCTTGATAACACTGAAGAACACACAAGGGACGGTCTGACTCCAGGAATCATCTCACCCTGCCATGCCACCAGGCATGTGTGCCTCTGTACCTGGTAGACTGCTGCTACCTGTTCACAGGTGTTCCTGTGTAGCTCTCTTAAAGTTGTGTCTCAAGTGATTCTCTTTGGCAGGCTGGGGAGAAAGAAACTCTGTGAATACTCTAAAATTGATAAAACTGACTCCATCACAACATTAGAGTCAAGGATACATATAATTAGGGCAATATCTATAATATGAATTGCGTGTATCATGTAACTTACCAGAGATTAGGATATGATTTTTCATGTGGCAATAGTGATAATGCACTGTTAAACCAGTGGCAAAAAAATGTAAGGACTATATATCTATTCGGACATACCCGACTTCTGAACTGAGATTCAAAAGTATGTCAAGGCTGTAAGAGGTTCTACTAGAAGAGCATCCTGGTGTGAAAGGGAGACCACAAGAAAATAATGTAGTAGTTGTGGGTGTGTTTGTTTCCTTCAGAAATCTTGCCAAGAAGTTTGGTACGTGAAGGAATATTTTGAATGCAAAAATTAATAGACTCAGCTGGAGGTGACCATGTAGCGCAGTGGCAGAAGCATGGGCTTTTGGGAACAGCACAGACCTTGGACAAGCTGGAACCATCTTGACTCCTGGCTTCTCCACGTACCACTTATACAGCTCTGGGAAGACCTTGATTTCTGCGAGCCTCAGTTTCCCCATCTGGATATATATGGATTAAAAAAGCCTCCTGTACAAAGTAGCTGTGAGGATTAAAGGGTAAAAATGTGCAGCATGCCTGGCATGAAGAAGCATCTTCACAAATGGTGGCAATTTTCACCTTCTTCTTCGTTTTAATTAGAGAAGCCAAAAGTTTACAGAAAAACCATGCATAAAACACAGAGTTCTTACATACCTCCCTACTATCACCACCTTGCTCTAGTGTGGCCCATTTGTTACAGTTCATGGGCGTTGGCCATTCTTATGATGCTGATGTTACTCCCCTCCCCACAGGCCTAAGCACCTTATGGTTAGAGGTTCAGTTCCGTTCCCTTTTCTGTTCCCTTGAAACTACAAGTTCCAAAGTCTCCAAGAAAGGCTTTGTTCCACTGTAGTCCACCTTGTTTCATCATAGCTGTGCTTCCACCTCACTTCCTGATAGATAATTTGGCTCTACTGCTGAGTTTTAGAAAGGACTATTTACAAAGGCCTGGTTTGCCTGATCACACAACAGCCAACACTTGGTCTGGAACCTGGTTTGTATGAATAATTGTGAATAGGAATCCACTTTCATTTATCATGCAGCAAAGGACAAAGGATTACAGCTTTATCTATTACACTGTGTGACTAACATAAATGGCTCTCATCTATGAGTTCTGGAATCATACTTAAGGAATGTTGGGGCAATGAATGCACTTCCCAGAATCTGTAGTGAGAATCACACTAGCCTTGCATTCCTTTTTCTTTCCATTACCATCACCCTGGCGTCCCTGGTCAGAAGGGACCAACTTTTAGAGGTTTTATCTTTTTGTACATGCCATCATGCATCCTGAGTCTGTTAAGACTCAGAAGAAGAAGCTAAAACAGGCTTGTGAGTGACCTAGAATATTGGTGAAATTTTTTTATTGGAAAATAGAAATTTGAACAAATCAGCTTAGGCAAAATAGGAAATTATTGGCTTATATGACCAGGAAATTCCAGGTGCAGCTGGCTTCAAACACAAAATCACAAGACACCACGTTATCAATCCCAATGGAAAACAGGTTTATATTCTGATTACTCAAGTAGAAAAGTCCTACCAAGGACTCTAATGGACTCAACTTACAGCATATGCCCATCCTTGAACCATTTACCATGACCAGAGGGATAGGGCACATTGAGTGGGTCACATGACCACTCAACTGGAGGGAATGATGGCGTCATTATTCACGTTTCCATCAGGACCACATGAACTGGGGAGGGTCCAGGACAGACAACATAACATATGTCTACTGCCATCCTTGTGTTGTAACTTTTCTGTTGAGAAATGCAATTTTTGTAACTATGCCAATTCCCTTGGGTTCTAATGCTATCCCTTTCCTCTTCCAACAGCTGGTCAGTATCTCTTCAAGATTCTTCCTCAAAAAAGCCAACAGTCAAACCCTAAAAGTCCTTGAGAAGTAACATTTATTTTGTAGCCTTTACAAATTTAGCAATGAGAAAAACAATCCTATTTCCACTAAGTTTTCCCAGGAAGAATTTTTAAATTTTTTGCATCTTCATAGAGCTTCTAGAGAGCATTATACTTCTTTTTTGCCTTTTTCTACTGATATGAAGGATGTAGTGCAGGTAATTGGTAAAAGAATATGAACTTTGCAGTCAACTGACCTACGTTCAAATTCTCTTTCAAACACTAGGCCACTGGTGATCAGGAAAATGCAAATAAAAATATGCTAATTTTTTCATTTATCATATTGGCAAAAATTAAAAATATTGATGTAACATACAAACCTATTTTTTTTTCTTGCCCTGCATCAATTCCTTCTGTTTCATGGTAACAATACCACATATATCCTGAATAAAATCTTGTCTGAATTAATTTTTACTCTTGGACTGCTCGATTATGTGAGCCAATAAATCCCCTTTTTAGTTTGTCATTTCAGGTCAGTTATCTACCACTTGACATGGAATTGCAACTCATATAATTGGTAATTTCCCTTTCTCATGAAGGTTTTGGGAGAATAGGCATCCCCATGACTCATTGCTGATGGAAGTATGCATTGCTGCAATATTTGGGAAATGCATTCTGTCAGACTCAAATGCAATAAAAATACAGGAAATCTTCTTTTGGGAATTTTTGTTATGGAAATAAAGCACCGACTACATAAAGTATATCTGATAGAATATGCTACCTTCTAGAGCAAATAGAGAACCTAATCTAAGTTGGCTTAAACAAAAAGATGCATATTTCATCTAAAGGAAGTCCAGAAAAGGAAGGCAGACTCTAGAGTTGGTTAATTCAGTGTGCAAAAATATCATTGAGGACCCTGGTTCTTCCCATCTCTCTGTTACTTCATCCTTGTTGCTGCTTTTATCTTTAGGCTGAGTGAGGTGTTTGAAGCAGTTCCATGCATTACATCTCAGAACCTCTGCAGTCAACTTTCCTTCATCTTCATTGGCCAACTTTAGGTAATGTGCCCATTCCTCATCAATGACTGATAAGGGGCTGGAATTATCAGCTTTGGCTAATTATTTGGGAATGGATGTTGGAGAGTCAGCCACAAAGTTTACCCAAAAAGATATACATCCATATGTGCACACACATATGGATATTTATTGTAGCCTTGTGAATAGGGGTTAAAAAAAAAACTGGAAAAAATTGGAATAATCATCACTTGTCAGATCATTGAATAAATTATGGATTCTCCCTACTCTGAAATATTCTGAAGCTATTAAAAAGAATGAATTAGATTTTTATGTATTGTTTGGAGAGATCTTTGTGATATGCTTTTACATGAATAAGCAAGTCTCAGACACCTGTCTATATGATGTTGTGTGTCTGTGTAGTAAGCATAGAACAAATGAAAAAGTAAATATAATCAGCTATTAATATTGGTTACCCTGGTAGTTGGAGAATAAAAAACAATGTCATGACTCTCATGTGATACATTAGTCAGGGTTTTCCAGAGAAACAGAACCAATAGGATATATATATATAAATATAAGGGGAGCTGATGTGGCTCAGTGGTTGAATGCTGGCTTCCCACATATGTGGTCCTGGGTTTAATCCCCGGTCCTGGTACCTCAAAAAGCAAAAAAATAAAACAAAAAATAAATATATAAACATGTATGTGTATGTATACACGTAAATATGTTAATATCTAAATATTAAGAGACTTATTATAGGAATTGAATTGGCAAGTCCAGATTCTGTAGGGCAGACCTCAAAGTTGGAAACTCCGTGAAGGTAATGTTGAATTCCCCAGGAGAAGCTGGCTGGCTGAAGGAGAGGGAGAAATTCTTTCTGACTTCTGAAATCAGTTCCCACTTTAAGACCTCCAGCTAATTGTTGATGCAAACAGTCATAGATGCAATCAACTGACTAATGATGTAAATCTATCTATGAAGTACCCTCACAGCGACAACCAGGCCAGTGCTTTCTTGACCAAATAACTGATAGTATAACCTATCCAAGTTGACACATGAAATTAACCAACACATTTGATAATAATTTTGTGGCAAAATGTTGCTACTAAAAGAACTGTATGATACAATGGAAATGCCAAAACATTACCCCTGTGAACGGTTGGCTCCTAGAAGACAAGGAAAAACTAATTGAGCAAAAATATCTCTAAAATGATCAAAATATCCCACGCAGTATTGGAAGCACCACATTTTACAGGATACTAGATTGAAAATTTAATGTTTGAATAGTGTCTGTATTTCCAGAACCTACTATAGATTCTTGGATATAGATGATGCTTAATAATTTTTTTCCCTGAAAACTTTGGTCCTGGAAATAACGGTAGGATGGATATCTACAAAAAATAAATTACAAGATCAGAGACAATAGTTGGACACCTGCAAGTTCAGAGAAATAGGAAAATGTTAGGGAACAATTTTATTTATTTAGTTATTTTTGAGAACTTAAAAATGTTTCAGTTGAAAAAGTTTGAATTATATATTCTTTTAATGCTGGATTAAATGAATATGCTACACTCATATATTACTTTTCCACTTTTATCATCCCAAAATGATTGGTAAAAGTGATGCAATGAAGTATTTTACATATAATCTTGCTTGTAGCTGGATGCTTATGAATCTTGTATTTGCAGAAGTTGATCAGCTCTCAAATAGCTGCCATGCCAAAATGTAGTTCCTCTTGGAGACACTGTCAAGCCATAGGAGGAAGGGGGAAGAACATTATTGCTACATGTTGGTTTTTAAAAACATAGACTAAGAGCACCTTTTATTCTCATGCAATCTCTATTTTGCCCAGGGGTATGAGACTGTGAATATGTCCATGCAAGCTGAAGCTGTGCAAAATGTTTTTAATCAATGAGGGAAATTATGATTGTTCTGTGGCCTTTAAAACTTTTTGTTAAAACAGTAAACACTTTCTTGTTCTCAGTGATAGATGTATAAAGAAATGAAAAAAAAAAAAAAACTCATTTTATTTAGTACACTGAAATTTAAAACACTAGAAACTCGGTAAAAATTTATCAAGTATAATTTTAATTACTTGCCTTCCTGTCATATAATTTAAATTATGGAGTGAGCATCTTTTCTGTGACCTGGAGAAACTGTAATATCCCTTCCAACATTTTATCTTTTGCACTTTCAATGTCATGAAATATCTCTGAGAGTTCCTTTAATGTGAAGGTTTTTACCAATGAAATTTCTGCTGGGACATCTTCATCCTTACTGTCACACTCACCTTCCTCATTTATCTAGATAAGTTCACTTCTATTACCTTTCTCTAGCTGACATCTAGAGTCTTGAATGTCACCATTCCCACAGTCAGCTATTTATTTGATCACTCCATTTACATTTGATTTTAATTTCATTTCCAGCATTATCACTTTTCATTTCTTTGCTGCACTTTCACCTTGACCAATTTCCCCTATTGATGACCCATTTTCTGTAAAATGTTATGTGAGTTTAACACTAGGAGACAAGGAGGCAACACAACTTTATGTTTTGCTGTCTGTGTGTGAAATGAATAACAGATTTCCAGTAACCAATCATGAACAGACTGTGAAAATGGTGATGTGATTTGTCACTGATCATGAGATACATCTATTATTTAGGTAGTGATTTGTGGACCAACAAGTTAGCAGTGAAGTTTCTACTTTATGTAATTAATCACAGTTAATATACCTTGGTAACTGATCTCTGAACTCTGTTGTTGGGGGCCTGACATTATTTTACTAAACTGTGAACTGAAATTCCGCATAAAGGAATCATATGAAGTGAGGACTGCCTTATATATTCATTATAGGAAATTAAAAAAAAAATACAGATATGACAAACAAAAGAATATCATATCAACTTTTGATTCAGGGATTGAAGGCTTTGACCTTGTCTAAACTAGGAAGAGAATGATGATGGCAGCAATTACCGTTTGTTTCTGGCTAATTTAGAAACTGTTAAATTTTCTACCACTTCAAAAGGTCCAGGACCAAAAAAGGAAGAGCAAATTTAAAGGTTTAGACAACAGAAAGAGAAGCTGTAGTCTGGGTTCCCTGTTCCCTGATAGCTGAGATCAGAGTACAAGGAGAAAATCCTTGCATAAGAAGCTTCATAAACTGTATGTAACTGTCTGAACGTAAGATGATAATTTTTACTTAACTGAGGTTTTGCCTGCTGACTTGTTAAAGTTTCTTCTTCCCTGTGTTACTCAGGGAACTGGCACTGCATCATTGCTGAGCCTTGATCCAGCTATACTCCCAAAGTTTCCTCTTTGGGCTCTGGCACTATTCCTTCCCCAATCTTTGTTTTTGGAATGAAGTAGTTTCTGTCAAGGGCTTATTATTCACCAAATTGCCTATCCTAGGGCTTCCACCCGGTTGCCAGGGGAATTCTCCCAAGGAGCTGGCCAAAGGAAGAGACTTCCCATCAGCAGTGGGCTTCTTGCTACAGAACTCCTTGTAGCTGATGGAAAAACGACTTTTTTAATTTTAGAAATTCACTGTGGAGGTAGCTTCTACACTCTGGCTTTCAGGACTCTGCCTCATCTAACACTTCTCAGAGGAGCTTGTGGTATTCTATGCTTTCTGCAGTTCATGTGAGATTGGCTAGATTTCTTTTTCAGTTTGATAAACTCAGTATTAACATGCTACTCCTTAATATCCCATCAAGGAAGTTTCAATCACTGCCTTTTGGACTCAGGGAGGTCTGTGAGTTTTCTAAGGGCCAAGATCATTGGTGAAGATCTACTCTTTACTTGTGGCACCATGAAGTTAGGAGCTGAGGAAGCCAATGTTGTTCTATTCCAGAGATAGCAATTAATTTGTAATTCATCATCTGGGGTGAGGGAAGCAGTAATTGATTAGTAAGTAGTGAAGATTGGTAGTGTACCATTATATAGGATGCCTTGTGCATATTACCTCACATTTTCTTGATCCAAATTTGGAAATCCGTTGCAAAAGTGGTGATTCTGGATTCTCCCTCAAAAAATAGAGCCTGAGACAAGAGCTTGTGTGTGAGTAGTTTATTTGGGAAATGATCTAGGAAGCAGAAGTGAGAGAAGGGAAAGGCAACATAACATACAATATAGAACATTACCGAATTGGTCACTGCTATGTACAATTAGAGCCTGACCCCACTAGGACCTTCTGAGAAGCCATATAGAGTATGCCTCAGGGAATGGAAGGGGGAGCTCTCAGTCCCCACTAGAGGAGGGCTACACTTGGCTCCCTACATCCTCATAATCCCCTTTTGATTCTGTGTGTAGCCCAGAGGGATCAGACCTAGTTCATGAACCTGGCCAGGAAGCAACATGCAAGGCAGATCCCAAAGACCCATCCCATCCCCATTTCTCTCGGACTCTTTTCAATCCTTCTCTACTAGCTTCCTTCAAAAGCTTATTCAGCAGTTATTCTATTGCAGCCTCTGTCCCGTTGTTTGGTTCATCAGGAAGGGCTGAAACTCAGCAGTAGCTACATCTTAGATGCAAATGGAGTCTTTCCACTTTTCTTTCCGCCATACTATCCTGATAAGATCTACTTCATAACTAAAACACCAATGTTTAAAATAGAGTGGAATGTCAATAAAATGTAACAAGTGGGTTTCCAGGCCCACCTGTTTGTGACTACCAAATCAGGTCACATTTTCTTTTGCTATCGTAATTCATCATTGACCCTGAGTCTCCATCCTTTGAAGACCCTTCCTCTGCTGAGTTTTCCTCATCAGCTTAATTCTGGTTGTTGCATATCTGCCCTACTAGTCATGCCCGATAACCACTGACCCCCAGAGTGACCTGGTTCTCCAGGATCCTTCAGTTTCTCACAAATATACAAGTATAGAAGGGGCCTGTGAGCCGGCATTAATCAATTTGGCAATCACAGCTCTTAGTTTCACTTTTCTGTTTTCTTTTAAAGAGAACACTAGCCATCCAAAGAAGTTTGAGGTGGTGAGCTTCCCACTCCCACATGGACTTACTACCAGGTTATGATGATAGCAAGGCTCATACCAAATTCTGCCGCAACAAATGGACATTTGCTAAATAGGCATTCACTAGCAAGGAAGCACAAAACAGCTCACGCTCTCTATTCTGGAAGCTTGATGAAATCACCTTGCATGAACTTCTGTTCACTGGAGACAAAAGCCAAGCCTGCAGAGGCAGGATTCTGTCACTCTTCCAGTCAACATCAGACATCAAGAATATTCCACACTGATGGCTGCACATAAAAGCTTTCAGCAGGCAAGTCTTGGATGTCATCCCTAAGGTTGTAAGCTACAGGGTTCCCTGGATGCTAATTCCCTGATGAGGCAAGGTGGAGATGTTTTAGTGGGCCACATGTTGAGAATATTTTTAATATCACTAATAAGAGCTCATGTCTAATGCTTATTATGCTCACCATTAGACACTATTTTCTACAATAAAAATCCATTTTTGACGTTCAGTATGCAAATTACCAACTCAGTATGATTATGGATTGGGATCCAGGTAACAGAAGCACTGGTGGATGGGCCTGAGATTAGAATACCAGTTGCCCTCCCTGACTGCCCCTAGACTTAAAGCTGGAACTAACTGGCACCTATATAATATCTCACTATGTTGAAATGCTTTAAAGTAAATTACTCTCATCACTATAGATTCCCACACCTCAAAGTCTGAGGCCCCACATCTTCTGGACTCCACAGACTGGAGAAGGTACTTCTTCCCTTCAATTCAAGTCTAGCTCATTTCCCACTCAGGTTGAATTATCTACCCTCTCCCATAGGATGTGGTTGACCACTGGAACCCAGAGAAAGACATGACAACAGTTTAGTATTTTGCATAATGCAAATCATGACCCATTAATGGGTCATGATATAGATTCAAGGGGATATGTCCAACCTTAAAAACAGTGGAATAGAATATATAGAAATATCAGAGAGCATAAGGGGGATAAGTACTATTTTGGGAACCTTTCGTTTATATTAGATATTTGTGGTATGTGTTTACTGGTTTATTATGTAAAATATAAAATGTCTTTTATTTAGTACTATGTATCAAAAATTGTTGAGAGGGGAAGCGGCTATGGCTCAATTGCTTGGGCTCCCGTTTACCATATGGGAGGCCCAGGGTTCGATGCCCCGGGCCTCCTGGTGAAGGCAAGCAGGCCTGCGCAGTGCGGTGAGCTGGTACAGCAGGATGACTCGGCAAAGCAAGACAAGAAGATGTAGAAGAATGCACAGCAAATGGACAAGACAGCACGAGCGGCAAGGGGGGATAAATAAATAAATAAATAAAATAAATCTTAAAGAAAAAATAAAATGAAATAAAATAAATAAAACTAAGGGTGTACATTTAAAAAAAAATGTTGAGAACACTCAAATAGTTGAAACTCCATTTCTCAAGATTGATGTTACTTAATTTTTTGGGGGGAGGGGAGGGGGTACAGGGGCCGGGGATTGAACCTGGGACCTCATAGGTAGAAAGTCAGAGCTCAACCACTGAGCCAGATCAGCAGCCCTGGGTTGGCTTTTTCATTTGTTTGCTTGTTGCTTTGTTTTTATTTAGGAGGCACCAGGGACTGAACCTGGGACCTCCCCTGTGGGAAGCAGGAGTGCAATTGCTTGAGCCACATCCACTCCCCATTACTTAATTTTAAACACCACTTAAATACCAGCGGTCCCATTCTCAATTCACATTTAGGCAAAACACTTCTCTCCCTCTTCTAGGGCATGGTTCTGGCTGAGGATATTCAATTTACATCACCGGATAGATGGCTGGCCTCCTAATCTGCAACATCAGCATTCAGATTTATGGTGACTTCACTGCCATTGACAAGGACAGTGGGTGGGTACTTGCTTTATGCTTACGTAACTACAGGGCCAATCCTGGTAATTTTCCAAAAACAAAGGGGATCTGTTCCAAAGATTCTGAGAGATTTCTCAGCATCCTGAAATGAAAAAAAATCACCAGAAACCTCCCAAAGGCAGTTCCTGCAAAGAAGGAAAAATCTAGCAGTTACCAGGATTGTGCCTCACAAGTAGTCTGTATTCCATACACATCCCTTAAGTCAGATGTTTTCTTTTATATCAAATAAATTGGAAAGAATGGTTAACACTTTTCTGATGATTACATTGCTTCACTCTCTGCTTGCAAATGGCAGCTTGTATAAAAGGAAAAATCTGAAATATGCAACCAGGTTCCCTGGTTCTGTCAAGTATCTTTAAGAACTCTTACTGACAGGCAGCACTAACCCAGGAGGGGCTTTAGCTTCTGACAGCATTTTTATTAGCTAACTCATCGAGGCTCCAAGATCCTGCATCGAGAATTGAAAATGGAGTTTGCAGGTATGAATATAGCTACACAATTCTTTGAACTTAAATTCAAACTCCATTTTTTGCTTAGTAGTATGATTCTAAAAATGGCGGTATTGGCTGCTAACATTAAAAAATACATGTATACGTGTTCAAAAAAGGCAGCTGAAGAATATCACATGCTAAAGGGGGTGAATAAAAAGCCAGTCTCTTCCGCCAGTGGGACATTCCAATGGGTTCTGCTGGGAGGGATAGATGCTTAACCATAAGTGGAAACTGCTGAAAGGGAGGTTTGAGGAATGTGCGGCTCACCAGTTAGTTAGAACACCCCAGAAACCAGGGGGAATGGAAATTGTGATACCTGGGGCAGAAGTCAGGGAGTGAAAACCATCTGGAGGCCTGCATTGGGAGATGCTCAAAGACACTTGCCTGATAGAAACAGAACCAGTAAAATTTGTGATGAGGGAGGCTGTGAACCAGGGACAGAGGGCACGGTGGTAAGCCATGCACGGCCGTGGCACCAGAGCCAAGGAAAGGGCTTGAAAACACTAACGAAGCACATCACGGTCAGGGCAGCCGATGGACAATGGAAGCCCCCATTTAATACAGGATGAGAACAACCTATTGAAAAGTACTGTCTCTGTTCCAGTAAACAGAATAGGCCAATTCTTCCAGAGGACCTCATGGCCGACACTCTTTCTTTCAGCAGCTGTAAAGTGTGAGAAATATCTGCCTTGCATAATTTGCATTTTTTCTGTGGGCGCTCATAAAAAATGAAAGTGAGTTCCAAAATGAAGCACACCGTAGTTTCTTAACTGTGTAGAGTGTGATGCAACATAAATTGAGCCTGTTAAGCTGATCTTTTGACCCGTGGAGTCACAGGAGGCTGAGGGAGGGTGAGCAGAGCAGAGGCACCGGATGGAGTGTCAGAGGGCTGGGCGCTGTGCGGGATAACACAGAGGTCGAGGGCGGCCTTGGGTCCCGACAATCTGGCTTCACATCCACCCGAGCCTTAGTTTCATCTGCTGGAAATCTAGGGCAGTGCCACCTGGAGGTTTTTTTTTTGTTTTTAATCGGGAGGTCCCAGGGATCGAACCCGGGTCCCTCCATATGGGACATGGACGCCCAACCAGTTGAGCCACATCCGCCCCCCATCTGGGGTTTAATGATTCATCTATGCTGGCCCCACATCCATATATGGCTTCTTAGATTTCTGCTAGTCCAATAGAAGATGAAAATCCCATGGAGGGTAGGGATACAGGCTCTGAGCCTGGAGCTCAAATCCTGCCTCTGCCATTTACAAGCCCTCGACCTCTCTGTGCCTCAGTTTCCTCAACTGTGTAAAGGGCATAATGAGAGTGCGCCTCATTAGCTGTCAGTGGGTATGCAGTCCTCAGTGAGGGCACATGGAGTCCTTGCTAGCTGTTATTATCAGGCGTAAGAGAGGCAGCACTGCCTGGGGATTCAGGCAAGGATTTTGAGCCAGACCGTTTGGACCTGAATCCTGGCTACGTCAGCTTAGGCAAGTTCCTTACCTTCTCTGTTGGCTCACTTTTTTTTCCATTTGTAAAATAAGGACATCAGAGCACCTACTTCATAGAAACCGAGCAAGAATCGAATCAGTTAATTGGTTTAAAGCTCTTAGAATGTTGCTTTTTTTTTTTTTTAAAGATTTTATTTTTATTTATTCATTTATCACTCCCCTTGCTGTTTGTGCTCACTGGGTCAGCCAACCACGCCGTGCGGGCGGGCCTGCCTTCACCAGGAGGC